>JAGJRP010000598.1:0-36572 GCA_022832235.1 Lepidurus couesii | reverse complement strand
CAGCGACACATATTGGGAATGCTGCAGACGACGATGCGATGACGATTCGCCTGTCGTCTATAACAACATAAAGAAGAAGAAGAAGAGTTACGTGTACTGCAGAGCCAACTATAACAACAAGCACTTGCTCCATTCGATCGTTTCCTATATTTTTATTGTTTTGATTAAGAAAACATAAGCTTCTGGAAAGGTAGTAGTGTCTAAAGAAAGAGCCTTTGTGACTAAGGAAGTTTTTATACTGTAGGTTAAAGTGAAAGCTAGAAAATGGAGCTAAACCCTGACGGTTCGCAGCGATTGACTAATGAGGATTTCAGGAAGTTAATGATGACTCCTAGGGCGGGATCATCTTCAATTCCTAGTTCCTCTGCCTCTTCCAGCTCTGCTCCAGCTCCTGCAAGTACTACATCATCAGCCTCCTCTGATAGCAAAGTAAAACCGGCTTTCAAGACGCCTAAACTCCTCAAAGTCAACTCTGAGAAAGCGCAGCAAAGAAAAGAGAAAAAAGAGTAAGCATTCCTTACTTTACTAGTTTACTCCACTAAAAACCCAATCCTAATCATTCCTATCACTCTAATCCAGGTTTTACGCCAAACTACAACAAGAAGAAGACGACATCCTTGCCGATTTGGCCAAAAAGTACCGCGATCGAGCCAAAGAACGCCGAGATGGAGTTCCAGAGTACAGAGAAGACCCTATTTCTGCTGCGGGAGCTTATAAAGCAGTGGCTCCTGACTCCAAATCGTAATAAACACTTCATTCCACTATACCAATTCATTTAAAACTCATTGGGTTTAAAGGGGCATGGATGCTGCTGAACGACGTCGACTTTTGATCCAAGAATCCAAGTTTTTGGGCGGTGACATGGAACACACCCATTTGGTCAAAGGTTTGGATTACGCCCTTCTCCAAAAAGTCCGTAGTGAGATTACCACAGCGGAAGAAGACGAGGAAGAAGCGATTGAAGAAGCCGCCGATAGTGTCGACAAAAAGGACGGCACACAAGACCAGGAAGACGAAGCAGACCTCACTTTCCGCACGATTATGGGCAAAAACATATTCAAGTTAGATCTTTAAAGTCTCATTTCAGTTATCCATCTAGTTATATTATTATTATTTATTTAATAATTTAATCCCAAACATAGGCTTGCGCCTATTGTTGGTTGCTTTATTTATTTCCACCTTGATTTATTATTATTCCTAGTACTGTATTAATATTATTATTATTAATTATTATTATTAATTATTATTATTATTATTATTATTATTATTATAATTATTATTATTATAATTATTATTATTATTATTAATTATTATTATTAATATTATTATTATTATTCCTAGTATTTTTCTTATAATATTATGTAATTATAACCATTATTTGTTTTTTACTTATTAATAAAATGTCTACTTCTAGGACGCTGTTCCAAAGCCCTCATCCTCAAAGGAACGAATTGTTTATGCCTGGAAGAACGGCGTACGTTATAGATCTTGAAGAAGAATACGTCGACAGCGATATTCCCACCACTCTCATTAGAAGTAAAGCTGACTGCCCTCATTTAGAGGTAAACTCTTGGACTAATAAATATTCAATTCTGTTACTTTAGTCTCAGAATTAATTAACAAACAATTTTTGTTTTCCATTTTTAGTATTATATGTCGCTGTCGACGAACGATATTGTCATCAGCAAACTAGCGCAGATTTTATCCTATTTGCGACAAGGGGGTAAACCATTAAGGAAACCTAAAGTCCGTAAAGAGAAGGCTGAAGCCGTGGAAAAAGTATTTTTTCTTATTTTTTTTTCATTTAATTTAGCTTTCTTAATTAATTTTGGTTGCGATTGTTAGCCCCGACCGGTACAAGACAGTATCTATGGTGATATTGGGGATTACGTGCCAAGTACGAATAAGAAAGAGAGCAGGGACAGGTAAATTACATTGATTAATTCAATAATTACGTTTTAATTCATTATTTGTATGTCCTAGGTTATCTTTTAATGCTTTGTTTTATTGAATTTTGTAGTGAGATAGATAAGGGGCTTAATGCATTATTTCAATTTCTGTTTTGTAGGGAGAGAGAAAAGGGGAGGGATAAAGAAAGGTATCGTGAAAAAGAACGCGAAAAGCAGAGAGAAAAGACTTCCCATCGACAACGCGACCATCGCGATCGAGAACGGACCAAAGATCGAGAAGAAAGGGACCGAGACCATCGTGGTACTGGCCGTGATCACGAAAGGGAGCGCGAAAGGAGTCGCCGATCCGGAGAAGAGAAGAATAAAGGCTATTTTGGCGAGACTGAAGCTTCCGGCAAGGATAAACACCGCAGTAGGCGTGGCTACGCTGACCCCAGCGAGAAAGAAGAAGGCGAAAGCGTTGTTTTACGCGAAGCTGCCAAAACGTGAATTATTTTTATTTTTTTTTATCCAAAAGATCTTTTATATAAACCCTTTGGTTAGTCAAAAAGAATTAAAATGAGTTGTTTTTTTTAGATTGAACGCGTTGTTGAAGCCTGGGAGTGGGGAAATCGCCACTAATTCGAGTGGAAGTGGAACTTTGGAGGGAGAACCCAGCAAAAGTACGAAAAAGGAGGATAAACTCCTCGCGAGGTTAACTGAGCCCGAAGGATATGCGGAATGTTACCCTGGCTTTGAGGAAATGCAGGAAGCTATTGATGATTCGGATGAAGAGGTGGATTACACCAAAATGGACATGGTATAAAAAGAAAAAAAAAAAGAAAAACATGAAATTTTATTTATATTTTCGTTTGTTTTTTCCAGGGAAATAAGAAGGGGCCTGTAGGACGCTGGGATTTTGATACGCAGGAAGAGTATAGCGATTATATGAATAAGAAGGAGGCCTTACCTAAAGCTGCGTTCCAGTATGGTTTGAAGATGACAGATGGGCGCAAAACGCGCCGAATTCAGAAAGAAAAGAACGAAAAAGCGCATTTGGATCGAGAATGGCAGAAGATCCAAGCGATCATTCAGAAGCGAAAAGGTGGAGGTGATGATGCTGGAGAGGGGTAGGTTTTCATTTCTTTAAAGCATAAATTTAATGGAATTTAATTATTATTTTTTTAACAGAAAACCTGAGAAAATTCCTCGTGTATAGAGTCATATGTCTTAGTGTGTGTGTTGTTGAGAAGATAACACAGTTGTGTATGATACTATACGTGCTAAACGTGTAGCTAAACGTACCGTACCGTACTTTGTTCATCAAATAAATTAAAGTAATCCACTTGCTGTCTGTGGGTTTTATTTCGTATTATTTTTAGTAATTTTTTTTATTGTTTTTAGTCATTTTATTCGCAGTTTTACGTGTTATCCTTATTATGTGGGACAGTTTGAGATGAAATTTCAGAAGTTTCAGAAGCAGACAGAAGTTTCAACTGTTCAGAAAAAGAAATTTGTGTACTGAATAGTGCTAAAAATGTTCCGAACAAAATTCTTTTTCTTGACGTTTATAGTCGGTCTGCGCCATCTAGCGGGTACATTGTCAACTGCCGCTTTCAAGTTGAGGGTTTCTTCGATTTTGTCTCTGGTTCTTTCGATTAAACTTTGACCTTTATTCCGAACAAAAACGCCAGGGAAATGGCAAGGAAAGTTTGCACGAATGCTCCATAGATGGCCACCCTGCCGCCAAGAAAGCTATAAAGCAAATTGGGGGAAATTGGAGGTAGGCTTCACGGAATAGCGCATTACATGCACACAGTTTTATTTATTACACAGCTAACCTAACAAGTTATTGTTAAGCTGTGCAGGAAATAGACGTACGCAAGTGGTCAAGCTCGAAAATAATGCCCATTGCTTCCCATGTATGTTTCGGCCATTTCGGTAATTTTTATAAAAACCGAAAACGCATCCGATCGGGTTGATATTTGCTACAAACATGCTCTATACTAGGTTAAAAAGAGAAAATGATGGGCGCTAGCTAGGAATCTAGACTTGGCGAATAAAAAACGGTAAAAGCTAAATATACCCTTCAATAGCTAAACGTACCGTACACTTCGTTGATCAAACAAATTATAGTAAATCCACCGCTTCTCTTCTGCGTTTTATTTCTTATCATTTTTAGTAACTTTACTCGTAGTCTTATTATAGACTGTATAGACTCTTTCATGTACGTGTTCTTAATATATGGGTCAATTTAAGATGATTGCAAACAGAAATTGATGGTGAGCAGAGAGAAATTTCAATTTATAGATTTTTGAGGGTACGTTATTACACCCAAGGTGGATATACTTTCAGGGAATATACAGCAAAGATTTATTGCCAAGGATTTGTGCTGTACGATCTTGAACCCAGACAACTTTTGTATTGTTGTGACCAAAAACATTCAAGGCCAGGTACAAAACCTATGCTAATGCTCCATTGACCCTGTCGGATGCGGTTCGCGGTCAATCCTCCGTATAGTAATAGTATTGTATAGCCTTCACTACCTGTTTACTACCTTGTTTGTACCCTTTCACCCTAGTATATAAGGTTACCGCACAGTTCAACCCTCATCGCAGTCCGTTTTTACGAGGCCTGTGTCCAACAGATCCCCAGTCATTTTCATGCACTCTTACAAGTGCAGTAGTTGCAATTCTTACCCGGAATTTTCATACTGTGACACTCAGTTCTGTTACTGCTCCAAACCAAGTTTTATCGGTGGTTTCATTGTTTTCGGCATGTTTCTCGCGAAAATGGCTGCCGTCCTGGGCGTTCTTTTGATCCTCAGCTGCGCTGCCTCGCAACCCGCGCAGAGTTGCGAAGAAATGGTGTCAACGCTAGTTTTACCCCTGCTCGAAAGAATGGAAGGGATTCTGAAAAACGTGGAAGCTACCCTTGGCAGCCACGAAACTACTGAACCATCCGGTAATTTACCTACTGCAGAATCCGAAGCTACCGCAGCATTAGATAATTTCGTAACCAGCGACCGTTACGCGAACTCCAGAATGCTCACATCGAATCAGAACTTCTTCCAGTCAAGACTGATTTCAAAAGGTAACAAAAACTCCTACAAATTCCAAAAAACCCCTAAAAATTTCTAAAACATTTGTTTAAACTACAGAAATGCCCCTAATCGGGGCTAGGAAGAACTGCAGCTTGGCGTGCAACAAACTACAGGCTTGTCAAGCATTCAACTTGTACGAAACCAATACATATTACGTATGTGAGCTCATAGCAGACAACCTGTGGACCAGCAGATCGAAGCTAGCGTTTTTGAGCTGGACGGGGGGCACTGTATGGGAGAAGAAAAGTACTGGCAAGGAGCTAGCGTACGTGGACTCCAAGTACAAACCTGGGGCGCAAGTACCTTGCGAGGCGTTAAAGCCGGGCTGTTCGGGTAACTGGCCCAATTGTTTCAACTGCGTGAAACATTGCGTAGATAGTTTCGCACGGTACCCTTATCAATCCAGTTAAGTAAAAAAAAGCTTTTCAATGAATAATTGCTTATTTTTTAAAAATTTTAAAATAATTTTACATATTTTTTTAAAATAATTTCCCCATCCAGGAACTCCCCAGAATGACGAAGTTACCCGAGAAACCACCTTGTGGCCTGATGGCGACCAACCGTTTTCAGTTCCGATCTTCGGCCTCTGTTTCGAAGACCGAACCTTCTTCTTGAGAAGGGACATCAACTTGAGCACCAATAAAGTGGTCATGGATTACAGGATGTCCCTCGAAGATATGAGTCGGTTGTCCCGGCTGAACCCGTCCCCTGTCTTGGAGTTTGCATTCAATGGTCCTAACATTACGAATGTGTGGAGATCCTACAGGTATGAATACGACAACTGGACGATCGACGCCAAGGGAACGCTGGCGAACATGACCTTCCATGGAAAGTCCAGTAGTGCCATCGGCGATATCTTCAACTTACGAGGTCAGCCGTTGAAACCCACGCCCTTTGTAACCGTCAACGACGATGTGTACGGATGCGGGTCGTTCTGGCAGCTCAATGACAACTATGCCAGCCTGTGCCCGGGCGGGATGGTTAACATGATGGGAAACGTCAAGTTCGATCGTGGTGGGAAGATCGTTAAGACGGGCTTGTCCCTGCCCCAGTCCGTAATAACCAATGAAATAATCGACTATGCGCATATAAGAATTAGATCTTGATCATCCAAACTAAAATTATTGCTTGCCGATGATTTAAACTTCCAAGTGCGATAATTATATGGCTCCATTGGGTGTACGTGAACCAACTTGTAACGAATCTGGATAACTTATTTATTAGACAGTAATTTGTCAATATTGGTAATATAGAAGAACGGGATAAACAGGGAAAGTGAGGCAATATAACAGATAACATTGAAAATGGCATTTAAGTGTTATTTCTCTTTAGTATATAGTTTTTTTGTTAATGTTAGCCGTATAATAAGACTTCGGGGTCAATTCTCTCATCAAAACCCGCAAAAGATAAAGAATAGTTAGCGTAGAAGTTAAAAGAGTTTAGTTCCCTAGCTAATTTCGGAAGTGTTGTTAAGGCGAACCGCGGACCAAGCGAGAACTGGTTTTTGTTCGGTTCGCTAAACCATACGTGGAACGGTTCAATTAGCCCCGTTGCATTGACTCGCCGTGACTGTTGTAAACGTAACTTACAAAGTTAAATTGCTGCAAGAAAGTAGCATGGCAGATCCTCGTTTACGGTCTATGCAAATTAAGACTAATGTGGTAAGACGCATTGCGAGGGAAAAGCAATCCTACGAAGCCGAAGCAGAGAAGGAAAAGACCAAAGCTGATGTTATGAGCGAAAACGGTGAGTCATCCGAACCTTTCCCTTCTATGTAGCTCAACCCACGCCCGTACAAGTTGCTCAACAATGAATAATACTGCCTACTCGTTGTGCCATTACCATGTACCAATATTATTCATTGTTGACATGATAAATAAACCGCCATCTTTATTATTCCTAAAACATTTATTTTTTATTTATCTATTTTAAGACACTGAAGAAGCAGTGCAGAAAAAACAACAAGAAATCATCCAAGAGTCGTTGATGATGGTCAGTGACTGCAGGAAACGCCTTAAAACTGCCATTGCTGATCTACAAGGCGTCTTGGAGAACGAAAAAGACCTCAACGAGACCGAACAATACACAGCTGCTCAAGAAATCCTCAAAACTGCCGCTCCTCACTTGAATTAAAAGCGGCTTTTTCAGCTTTTTCTGGGTTCTGCTGCTTGCTGCTTTTTGAACTATAACTTTCTTATAATGTGGAACAGTGAGTATTTATGTCTATAGAGTCTTTGCCAAATTCGCTCTCTAGCGGCAAGAATTGGCGAAATCCACCATTTTAGGTACGTTTTCTACCAGGCGCGTAAAGTAAACAAACCAAAACAATAACAGACAAGTTTAAGTAGCTAGAAAATTTGCTAATTAAACTAAACAAATTCTTCAGAATCTGAAATAAGGAAACAGTGTAATAGACAATGACCGGCACTTGTCTGTTGTTTTGGTTTGTTTACTTCACGCGCCTTGTATAAAACTACCTAAAATGGTGGATTTCGCCCATTCTTGCCGTTAGATGGCGAATTTGGTAAAGTCTATACGTCGCCATTTGAAATGATAGTTTTTAATTTGTTTTTTAAATATGCTTTTTCTTTTAGTTCCTGGCTTTAATTGGCAGCACGGATTGGAGGATTGGTATGCCATTCAAGCACAGAATAAATATGATCAAGCTTTTGTTCGTCAATGGGAGCTTAACTGTAACCAAATTAACCCTGCCTCTGCTTTAAAAGTATGAAATACAAAAGCCATTCCAGATCGTATTTTGCCTCATTCGTTTCTTTCTTAATTCAATTTTTTCCCGTTGTTTACCTCCAGATTTTCGAGTTTAAACAATTACACCATGAAGCCCGTGCACTGTTGGTCGAATTAAAGACGACGACTAATAAAAATAATTCCGAGATTAATGATGACCCTGAAGAGGCACAGCGAAAACCTCGTGAGATACAGGTATGCTCTTGTTTTTAATGTGAAACCGAATTTTATATTTAGATTTAAAAAAATAAATTAAAATATATATAAAAAATGTTTTTTTTATATATTACGATTGCCCAGTTTTGAAGTTCATTAGCTCTAAATAATGACGTAATTACTATTACTAAGTTTATGTAACTTAATTATAATGCAACTTGTTACGAAGTTTCTCAAATATTTTTTTTCTTCTATTTCGTTAAAATTTCGTTAAATATTTCGGGATTATGACGTCTCTTCTTCGGTTTTTGATTATAGAAACGATTAGATGAAATTTTTGAGCGGCTGTCACCCAACGCGCTTTCAATTTTGAAGCTAAAAATCCAGAAACGCAAACGCAAACGCCGTTACCAAAAACGCTTACGACAGAAATTACCTCTTTTAATAGCGCAGACGTTGT
Source organism: Lepidurus couesii (assembly GCA_022832235.1). NCBI lineage: Eukaryota > Metazoa > Arthropoda > Branchiopoda > Notostraca > Triopsidae > Lepidurus > Lepidurus couesii. The sequence continues at coordinate 28,216 of JAGJRP010000598.1, read as the reverse complement.
CCGAACGAGAAGCCCTGAGTGCTAAGATCGACGCAGAAAGAGAGGCGTTACGTCAGAATAGCCTCTTAAAACAACAAGTGAGCTTCTTACACTGAACTATTGGCAAATATTTTTTTTAATTCCCAAAATCATTCTTTTCTTATTTGTTATTGTTTTCTAATTCTTCGCTTAAGTAATGGCGAGTTGAATATTGTTTAGGAATTATTTTTCGACTCTGGGAATTAAAAAAAGTAGTATAATTAGTTATTTTCGCATTTCTTTGAGTAGGAGCTTGACCGGCAACGTAAAACAGCTGAGATTTTGAGTCACGTAACGAAAGAGAAGGCGGATATTACACGTTTGAGGAAAACGTTGGATTCCTTGCAAACTTTAAGAAATCTGCGTAAGAAAAGCGTCTTGCCTGCAAGTTCTTCTGTAGCTGCCAGCATTGAATCCTCAGCAGGTGAGCAAAAATCAACATAATAAAAAAAATCGAATTTTGAATATTTTTTTGTTGCTTTTTTCGCTTCGGTTTGTGGCGAATAGAATCGCTTAAGCGTTTGCTAGCAGCGCGAATGGCTACTTGTGACGAGCAGGAAGCTGCCCTACGATCTTCGTTGCCTAAAACCAGCGAGTTGAGCGATTCAGTGCAAGAAGACTCCTTGCTGGTCAAGATTAGCGTCTTGAAAGAGCATCTGTTTGGTCCTGACACCCTCAACGAGTCAATCGAACCTTCTTTTCGCCGGTTTTACTCCACTGCTGAAGCTAGTTTGGAACATCTCATCAAGATTCGACAAGAATGGGATAGGTTCCTCACTTCCCCTAATGACCCAAACCCATTAGCTTCTTCTATTCCTTTAAAATGGGTTCCTCCTCCGCCAGATCCCCAATCTTGATCAAAAATAAGATTTTTTTTTTAACTGTGTCGTGTTTGATTTGTGAGCTTATTGCCGATTGTTCTACACCAGCAAACTCCTGAATAAACTAAAAACAAAAAATTTTCAAACTGATTTCAACTTTAATTAGAATCTGCGTTGGGAGGTTTCGGCTTAGCGTTCACAATATGAAAAATCCCTTCTTCGTTCTCCAGAAACCTAAAGAATTGACAATAAGAAGTCACATACGTACTTCCGTATTAAAAAAAAATAAGAAAAATTTGGCATTTTTAATATCTTACTTGAACGCAGCACTGCCTACAGAGGGTCTAAGATCGTGTCTCTTGCTCGCATGGCGAGACAAGGAAACACGATGGCGAAACCTCTGCTGGCACAGATGACATTCATACAAGGGTTCAGTAATTCCTTCATGGACCTATAAAGAAAAAGAATTCAATGTATGTACCTTAATAACTCATAATAGAATTCAGACAATTAAACTGAATTAAAGAAACTTTTAACGAAGGAAAAAAATATAATTAAATGCACGTACCTAATAATTCAAAATAAAATTCGGACAATAAAATTGAGTTAAAGTAACGCTTTAATCAAGAAGAAAATAAAGGTAATAAATAGAATCTTACTCGTTTAATATGATCGTTGAGCGTTATCATCGTCTTGGCACTAAAATCGCATCCTTCAGCCTCACAACAATACCAGATCGAACTAATGTGCTTCTCTGCGTGTCGTCTAAGATCATTCTGCGTTTTCGCCCTAGTTTCCAAAAAAAAAAATATTAGTTCAATCAACGGGAAAAAAGTTAAAAAAATAGTTAATAATATCAACGAAACCCTTTTCCCCTCGCTTCTCGCCCTGTATTTCTTTCTTAATTTAACCCAAACTTGAGCAATAACTAGAAATTATGGCAAAAATTCAATGAAATTAAGCTAGTTTAACTAAAAAATTAAGAAATAATTAGAAATTACGTCAGTAAATGACAAGGAAAAGGATTCTTACACATAAGCGCAGTGCTCACAAGCATACAATCGTTCTTTGCTATGCTTATACGCGTGATGGCTCGTCAACTCAAATTTGGTATGGAAACGTCGTCCGGTGCATAATTCGCAATAATAGTAGACTTCATGCAATCGCATATGGTCTCTTAAAAACCTCTCAGCTGCGAAGGATTTCGAGCACGTATTGCAGCTGTACTTCATATCTAAGACAAAAATAAATCAATAAAAGGAACACTAATAACAACCAAATTATTATATTTTATTCCATTTTCTTTGGTTTCTTGTTTTACCTTCAACTTGACATTGGCGCACGCAATGATCCGTAAATTTGGTTCTGGAATTAAACATTCCCCCGCAAACTGGACAAGCTACTTGTTTTTCCTGAGTGTGACATCTTAGATGATCTTTCAATTTATAACACGACGAGGTAGTGGCCGAACATCCTAATAAAATAAACAAAATTAGTTGACTAAAGCTTCCTAAAAAATTTCCTTAATTAATTTTTGTTTATTATCAGAAATTTCAACTAAAAATTCCCTTTAATTGTCTTAAGATTTCAAGTGTTATAAAAGACAGTACATAAAACAAATTATACAAAAAAGTTCTATAAAATACCAAAAATGAACAAACAATAAATAAAGTTCTATAAATAATAATTACCTTCCCAAAGGCAACGGAATTTGTTGGCTTCCTTCGTAGCCGAATTGGCGTGGCTATTAACATGGTTAAAGAAGGCTTGGACGCTCAAGAATTCACAAGAACATTTTTCCCAGAGACAAAGGAAAGGTTCGGGTAACGGTGGAAGCACATTGCGAGTATTGGGTTCCAATTGACAGCCTTTAATCTGGAGCCTGCCTAAGAGATTCGAGCCCAGGCATTTAATTTTGGTATGGAAGGCATGGTAATACAAATGGCGCAGGATTTCTTGCTGCTGCGTCGTGTCGAAACAACATTCTTTCCAAGAACAATTAAACTGACGCGCTTCAGCCGCTTCGGTGATTTCGATATCCCCGCCATGCTGACCCACATGGAAGGTAAAGGCTTCCATATTATCGGTGCAAAACTCGCAATTCACCCATTCGCACGGCAAGTATAAGATTTCATTGTTGAGCTTGGGCGGCGCAGGCTTTTTGTTCTTGTCGGTCGGCATTTTTACGGCTTTCAAGAGACCCACAACACCATTGCAACACCCAAAACAGGCTATGAAATCTGGTTTGAATCGACCTGGTTCTTTAATTCATTGTTGTGGTAGTACAAACGCACGCTAGAGCGCGTCATAAAGCCCTGTTGCTATGGTAATTCTCCTGTCATTAGCGTTTCCACGGTTTGCCTGACGCGTAACGTTACTCATAGCGCTATTTTAACGCGTAGAGCCGGGAATGGCGGTTATTGTCCCGCTGAGGTCAGGCTTTGGGGTCATTAGCGTCATTCAGGCAATACCTTGCGCGCAACGCTACGCAAAGTGCTATTTTAACGCTACATCGTTGCATAAGCCTTGGATATGGATTATTGTCCCGCTGCAGTAAGGAATTGATAATAAAATCATCAAAACAAAGAAACTAAAAACGTCTCGATGGCTTTATGGACAAGGAGCCCAAAGGTCCTGAGGTGAGATTTTTGTTAATTTTAAGCCTTTTGCCATTTCTCTTGGAGAATACATTGATCATGACCTTGGCGTCTGCCTGTTTCGCTACTAGAGCTGACTAACTAGGAATTTTCATTAAAATACCTAGTGAGAAAGCCTTATTTACAAAGGAAAAGGCCCTTAGGATGTTTGGCCACTAAAGCGGGTTGGAAGCGGGTAGAGGTAAAAGCGGGTTGGATGTTTCGCAACTGCATTTAAACTTTAAGTTACGTGGGCTGCGATTAAACTTAGAACTAGCAGGTTTCAAGAGGTGTTAGTTATTAATAGAAGAGCAATTAACAGAAATGGAGCACACACTGCATTTGCATTTGGCAGTCCAACCCGCACAACTTCGATACGCAATCCGCATCTACAGGATATCTTTTGTTTTGTAATAGAAATAATGGGAAGAAAGGCGAAATTTTCATGCAGTTGTAACAGGGTGGAAGTATCTAGGCACATATTTTAATGATGTTTAATATAGATTTGTTAAGTAGGTTGGCTACTCGCTTGTACAGTTCGGTACAAGGATCCGCTTCTAATCTCATACGGGTTTCGTTGGATAACGACGTCAAGCGGGTTACTTTGACTAGCTCGAAGAACCGCAACGCGCTCTCGCTGTCTATGATAAACGCGCTAAACCGAGCGATTAGCGACTCGAGCTCGGATTTAGCCTGTATCGTACTGGACGCCGAAGGGCCAGTATTTTCTGCCGGTCACAACTTGAAGGAACTGGTAAAAATGAAAACTTTACTTTTAATTTTTAAATAACTTTACTTAATCCGAATTATGGTTATTAATGAAATAAAAATTAAGAAAAAATGAATAAAAATTAAATAAAATTAATTAAAATCTTGGACTTTATAATTATTTTACGTTGTCCCTGTATCATATTTACTCCAATTACATTGTACTTAGAAATCGATTTTCCTCTAATTTCCAGGAAAGTTCAATCTAATTTCTGAATGATAATTATTTGTTTTGAATAAACAAATAATTAACACATTTCTGAACTTAATTTAGGTTTCAGAACACGGAAGAGAGAAACAAGAGGAAGTATTCGCCCAGTGTACAAAGCTTATGGAGACAATAAGTCAAACTCCTTGTCCCATTGTATGTCAAGTGAGAGGATTAGCTGCAGCTGCCGGATGTCAATTAGTAGCCATGTGTGATATCGTAATAGCTTCCGAGAAAGCCGCGTTTTCCACACCGGGGTAAACTCAATAAACAAGTAATAAAAATAAAATGAAAATTTATTGACGCAATTAGGATCAATTTTGGGTTATTTTGCTCAACTCCGGGGATTCCGTTAGTTCGCGCTGTTCCCCGTAAGACGGCAGCATATATGCTTTTCACGGGACTGCCGATTACCGCCCCACAAGCTTTACAAGCAGGATTAGTAAGCCTGGTAGTCGCCGACGAGCAATTAGAAGACCAAACGCAGAAAGTCGTTCAAAGCATCAAGGAGAAGAGTCGACCGGTTGTGGTCTTGGGAAAAAAGTTTATGAATCAACAAGCGGGTTTGAATCTTATGGACGCGTTTGAGTATGTTGTGGTCGTATTTAGAAATTTTAAGAAATATTTTTACATTTTTAAAAATATTTTTAGGCAAGGACAAAGCGTTATGGTCGATAATTTACAACTTAAAGACGCCCAGATTGGATTAAAAGCCTTTATCGAGAAGAAGAAACCACAATGGACTCATGAATCCTAAAGAGATTTTTTTACGATTACTCAGCACTTTTCATTAAAAAGAATCCTAAGGTATTCTGAGTTGTGTGTAGTTATCAGTCATATGAGAAACAATGGGATATTGAAGGTATAAAATATAGTAATTTTTGATACGAAGAACGTGGATTTCAACTAGTCAGCCTTCATTAAAAAAAAACAGTTTTCCCGCCTAAAATTCCCATGTTAGTATCTTTCTTACTGCACGCCGTCGCCACATAGTGATCTAGTAAATAATTAACTGTTTGCCCTATATAATTCCTATGAAGCAAAGCAAGCTGAAAATTGGAAATTGCGAGACAAAAAAATCCTTTCGCGATTCACAAGCTTTAAAAATACTTGCGCCTCTTAACGTTACTTTCTAGCCATTTCAATATACTATCCAATATTGATTACTAATATTATATGATCATTCTTCCGTATACTGCTGCCATCTAACGAATCCTTTCTTCGTTTTGTACGAAGCCTTGGATTGTTGTGAAACAAGTGTGAACAAAAACTACTGAAAGACAAAAAATCAAACTTCACACTTCGTTCTTCTAGCTAATGTAAGTCTTTTCATATTTGTAAGAAATATTAAGAATGGACTAAAACTACACTACCACGCTTGCTGTTTATGTTAGCAAGTTCCCCTTAATTTTCACTGTTGCGAAGAGCATAGGTCTTTCTTTGGACGTGGGAGTTTGTTTCAGCATGTACTCAACAATGAAAAGCTCCTTAGGTTATTTGGAAACGATAGAACTCGATTCCAAATGCATTGTTCTTATGTGCCTAACTTAAGCGTTAAGGATCCTNCAATCCTAAATTCCAACTAAAAACCACACACAAAACAAGAAGTTCTAAAGTGAAGTTATAGTTTGGAGCATTTAGCTAATTAATAACATCATTGAACGACGCTGAAAGCTTAGCCTGGTTCAGTTTTGACTTGTTTTTCTCTTTTCCTGAATTGTCTGTGAAGATTCTACGATTAATGGTCCAGAAAAAGTGTTTCGAACGTTTACGGTTTAGTTTATTTACGACCGCTAGTCCCCTGGGTAGCACACTAACCCGCACTACCGTTTAGATTGCGCCAAAACCGCAAAAACGTTCGTAACTCGGTTCGCTTTCCCGAAAACCGCGAGATAACTTAACTCGCCTTTCTGCCTAACAATACTTAAACTTTAACACCTCATATTTTAACTATTATGACTTCTGACATTTTATTTCATTTCCTTTTTAGGTGAAGTTTGTTTAGTTTTTAATTTAATGTGTTTGTTTAAAAGGAGTAATTCTCGGCTAAACCATGAGCGTGAAGAGCGTATCCCCTTCATATCGGATTTTTCACCGGATTCTCCTCCGAATTCGGAGCAAACCCTTGAATTGCGCGTCCGAAACTCGCCTTTATCTCCCGAACTACAAAAAACCTCGTCTTCTAACTCATCGGATGAATTGAAACGGAAAAGACTAGTTAGGACGCCTTCTGACGTCACTCTAGAGTACGTGGACCATGAAATTAAGTCCGGCGAAACCCTTCAAGGATTGTCGCTCCTGTACCGGATCCCCGTAAGGAAGTTAATATCTTTTCTCACCTCTTCCTTTCTCAGTAAAACCCTTTCCTATTATGTATTTTCCTCTACCTTTAAGTGCCTTTAAGTGGCTCAGCTTTTTCATTTTAATTTGAATTCGAATTTGACCGTAGGTATTTGAATTGAAACGGCAAAACAATATCGATAAAGACAACGAGTTTTTTGCACGGCGTTCTTTGCGGATTCCGGTCAAGAGCCACTCGCTGCTCACCGAAAATCATAAGATAGTTCCGACCGCCAACCTCATAGATCTGAATGACGAATCCGAAAAACTTGATGACGACGCGAGTCAAGTGCAAAGCGGAGAAGCTTTTTTAGCCCACGTGGACCAAGATTTGGAGCGACTCAAAAAACAGAGCTCGCAGTGGGACTCACCCAACCCGCACTCCTCCCAGACCGCGGTTTGGCCGCGCGAACCGCCGCCCCGCAGACAGTCAGACTGCGGGGACGAATGCGGGTTGAGTTGGCTCCAAGTCATGGGTTTGGCGCTCATCGTCTTGCTCATTTGCCCCCTGTTGTATTTCCTGTATATTGAGTTAGGCAAACCCGAGACCATCACGCGTTTCTTTGGTATTGCGAACCAAAGCGAGGGTGCGAAACTGGTGCCAAAGCAATCCGTATCTTCCAACACATAACTGCGTTTTTTTGTCTCTGTATATTTTAAAAGCAGAAAAAAAAATGCAGCTCCTTAGCTGTGATATTCCGTCTGGCCTTATGAAATACAAGTTGTTATGGGTGTTTACCGTGTCACTTTAACTACTTTAAATACAAAAACATATATAAATAATAAAAAATAGTTAAGTAGTAAAATATAGTAACAATTACTAAAAAATGTAAGTAAGTAGTGAAAGATAATAATAAAAGTAATAAAAAATGTGCTGTAAAAAATGGAATTTAAAAAAATATTTTGCGGGAAGTTGAGGACAGCGGAAGTCAGGGTTAACGGTCACTTTTTGGCGCCAACGCCTTAGATTTTTGTAGGGCGCTCTATTTTTTACAATCACGGCTGTAAAAGCTAGTAAGCATGGTTGGAGTAACGGACCGTCATCAAGTTGTCCTTCATAATTGTCTTTACAGTGCCTTCCTAGCCTACTAGCTGTTCTAACGAGTTTTAAGCGATCTTTCCCCGTTTCAGCGAGTCTTAACGGATATGAAGGCGGGGCTGACTGTTTGAATGAGATTTCTTGAAATTAAATGGGCTGTGCGAGGTGGACTGTATGAAAGGTAGAGCAGTTCGTTCTAAAGGTTGTCGCAGTCGTTTATAAGACGTTGTGATGACCAGCAGTAACAGTACTCCAGTTCCTTTAGCGAGAGCGGATTGTGTTGATCCTGACAGTTGTGGCAGTTATTCAAATAGCGTCGCTTCCTATGGCTGCGACAGTTTGGGTGGATGCGGAGGTGGAGGAGGGTTCAGCCTCGTAGGGGGCTTCGATGGGAATGAGTTGGTGACACTAGCCTTCGTAGCGAGCGCTTATTTGTTCTACTTCCTGATCCTGCGCAACCGGATTGAAAGCGGCAAGAAAAAACGTTCGATTTCTCGCAAACTTGACCCAAGTAAGGGTTCAAAAGCAATTTCTTTAAGTTTCGTTAGGTTCGGATTTTTTTTAACTAAACTTGCATTTTTGGATCTATTTTTTTTAACAGTTAAAGACTCCAGAAAATTCAGCAAAATTCTGTGGAAACTTATGGACGAGCCTCTGCCTGACCTGTAATTGGGCCTTTTCTTTGGTTTATTTCTGCTAAAACTTTCGCTATTTATGTTGAAATCTGTTACCACACAGTCATTTGTGCTAAATACAAATATAGTTCTTTTACATCAATAAATTATCCAATCTTGCGTTCGTTAACTTAACTTTGTCTAACGGCTAGAACATTTAAAAAAGTGAACGTTGCTTTTCGTTGCATGGTCTAACACTAGGTGGTGTTCAACGTTCCAAGTCTTCAAGCAGTGAATTAAGCTCAATTATGTTTCAAATAGGAAGTAAATGACAGGGACACGAGTATTGTATTACAAAACAAAAACTGCACAATCTGCCTGATTATTCAAAGAATTTACTACCTTTCTAACAAAAAACAACGAAAGAAAGTCCCACTTAAACTATTCCAAGTAAGATTACGTGTTGACTTCCCAATTGGAGCTACGTGGAGGAAGATTTATGGGTAAGTAAGCGAAACGTTTCACGAGCAACGAACACGAGACTAAGTTGAGCCATTTGTCAAGTTAATTGGAAACTTTGTCTTGTCTGCCCAGCCTTGAAATTGGCAACTTATCTTCTAAGCCCCAAGTTAATTTTTAAGCGGATGCCTTTATTACCTTTCAACTCTTCAAAATCACTTTAATGAATCTTTAAACCGAAATTAGGTTCGTTATTTGAACGAGTTGGAACGTTAAAGTAACAAAAACTAGTTTTAATGTTTGTCGGCTAGCGCAGTAATATTTCAGAGGCGAGGACAGATTTATGTAAAGGCACCATGGGGAATTCAAAGAAAGTTATGCGAATTTCCAGCCGTAAAAATTCCGTGAAAAAGTTAGATTCATTATCTCCAAGTTCACTTTGATTGAGACCATCTTTTGCCAAGCAGAACGCATTTCAACCGCGTTTTATCAATAAAACAATGCGGTTTTCTACTCTACTATTATTACATTCCGCAACAATTGCACTGGTAGCTATTCACCGATCCGCATCCATATTCGCGGCGTCCTTAAAAAAAAAACTCAAAAGGTAATAGTATTATATAAATACTTTAACCTTGGAGTTACTTTGATACGTTAAAAATCGAAAATCTTACACTTCAAATAATCTAGTATTACTTCCATGTAACAGTACCAAAACTTATTTAAGAAACTATCCGCCACTTTGTCATGTATGTCTAACATTTTACGATACAATTCCCCATCAAAAGAAGCTAGCGGAAAATTGCCAACCGAACCAAAATAACCGAATACCCCCCCTTCACTTATTACAAAATTCATAAAAAAAACAGATTGAAAATGTGTAAGACCACATTCTCTATTTCTGGACCATTTTTAGCTTTAAAATTGTTAAAGAATTCGAGGAGTCAGCTCTGATTATATCGGAAGGAGATCATAAAGCTAACGGAGAAAAATAGTTCGTTCCAAGACGTTGGTCTTGAATCTGGTGGGGGTTTTTCGCTATAATACGTGAATTTGTGTAAGGTGATTTTTTTCTTTCTTTTTGTAAAGAAATTAACACCTTGCACGACTAAGACCCCAGTCTTTAGGCTTTTCGCTCTTCAACCCATGAGAATTGAAGGCGTCACAGCTTAAAACCCAACGTGTTCCTTAGTTTTTTGCTACGTTGCTTGAAATAATGGAGAATCCACCTCAGTTTTTTGCAGGAACTCCGCTAAAGGATAGAACAAACTAGACTGGGTTTACCCATCCCGAAAGTCACTCATCCTGCATTTCAAATCGAGTAAAAACAGCGAAAACGAACGAATGCGTCTTAGCGATGCCCCTGGACCACGTGGCAGCGACCCCGTAGCTCTCACTTTCGGCGCCAAAGCTCGCCAACAATGAAAAACAAGATTCAAACGCCTAAAAATAGCCTTATGTAACTTAGGATCACTGAGTAGCTTAGGAGCACGAAATACGATCTTTAAATAAGCTTTATTTTCGTAAAGTAGAGAATATTAACGTTATTCGTTATTTTTTTTTATTATGTATAGTTTGACGCTTGAAAATGGTATTTTCCAGTTTTTCGCTAGAACTTGGTAGGTCTTCTTCTGCGGTGTCAAAGAGAGCTAAGAATAGAACGAACAATAGCCCTTCATTTCCGACAAATTTCAAAATTCTCACCATCAAGACTTTTATAGCTTCATTTCGGGGTTTTAGCAACGTCTAAAAGGTTTCCATGTTACCCAAGTAACCACCGTCCTACAACCCCAACTTGCACCGTAATCTTAGCTCATTATAGGGACACGCATCTTGCTCCTTTTGTTATTTAAGCAAGTGCACATCGACAAAAAGGGGAATTAAGCCATTTTTTAACAACTCCTTTTTGCACGAGTGGTGTCGTGTCGCCTTTACAATTTTCTACTTTTTTGTCTTATAATCCCGGTTAACACTAAGAAAATAATAATCCCCCGCGAGTCCACTCTTCCCACCTCCTGCAGTTTCCTCATAATTCTTCGTGAACACTTATCTAGGACCATAAAGCCCAAATGCGGCGCTATAAAAAAGAACCAACCCCTTCTGACACCTTCAACCTCGCTCCTTTTTACTTCTATTGGGTACATAGGCATAGCATAAGCACGTTTGGTCAAAGACCTTTGAAGACAACGTTCCCTTTTGTTTTCCCCCGCCTCTGTTATAGACACTTTTGATCTTGGCAACAATCTTAAACTGTTCGTCAGTCGCACATTCGCTTGTTTGCCAACCGGTCACAGTCAGTCACCACTTGTCCGCTCAAGCGAGTACTGTTTACGGGCATCAGCAATGTACCGGCCGCCAATAGCCCTTTCGCTAGTCTTCATGTTGTGTTCCCACATCCTTTGTTCGATGGAAGTAATCGAACTAGTAGTAGAAGACGAAGAAGCAAAGTTGCCAGAGTCGAACAGTTTCATTTCCGACTTACATACGAACAACTCTTTCGATCTAAGCCATGTTCACTTAATAATACCGAGAGTCGCTAAAGCTTACGACATTCTATCGGCCATAATCTTCAAACCGAATGCCCCTAACCAAAAACGACGAAGAAACCTACGCGAATCTAACGAATCTATGGCGAGATCTTCTTATGGATACGGAGGAGGATCTTCTTACGGTTGCACATCATCTTGTTGTGGGTGTGAATCATTTTCCTTTAAAGATCTCTTGGTAATCTTGGCACTGACGGCACTGTCGCTCCTGCTCCTCTACTTGATCCAGCAAGCGAACAACAACCGTGGACGTAGAGCTCTTCCAGCATCGAACAATACCTCCAAAGACGGTAAAGTATTGGTATAAATGCGCCTTCATCCAACTTCCTTTCATTTATTTCTCTTGCTTCCTTCCGAAAGGAAAAGTTCCTGAAAAAAAAGTTACCAAAAGAGTCCGCTTTTGCTTAATATACCTGAAATAACCTAAATTCAAACTTAGTTTCTTGTTAAATTGTTGTCGATTCATGTCTACAGCAAGCTAGATTCATTTTAGGCGCTTCTATTGCCATCCTTTTCAATTTAAACTTAAAAACGACGTTGTTGGTCTACCGGTGCCCTTGAACCACGTGGCGTGACCCCGTAGATCCCACTTTAGGCGCGCTTTTGCTAAAATAATGAATCCTTTGGAAGAAAAAAGAAGAAAAATACGTTCCTTTGGGCCGTATGTCTACATAACATCTGCACTTGACACGGACAGTTTCAGTCCCTTAAAGAGTTGCGCAGTCATCCACTTTCCAGCTTGCTTGCCAGTTACATCTATTATGGTAGTCTATTATTTCTAATTTCAACTCTTCTTCAACCCCGTACCTTTGAAGACAATCCCTTACCGTTACGCTTCCTTAGAAAAATAATCCTACACATACAAAAAGGCTTAAAAAACTGCCTTATTTCAAGTTACGATGACTAACCTAGAAAAACGGAACGATCATCCAAGAGCCATGAGATTTCATCTTAAACTCCTAGGTCTATTGAACTTCTAAGCCCATTCTGTCATACCTTCTACTTAGCATTAGTATTACCTAAGTATTACTTTACTAAAAAGTTTCATTTTCGGTTGTATCTTAAACTAAACTGAAAATGAATAAAAAGTTCCATATGGACGAGTACTGATCCCTCAGGCTATTGTCCTACGACTAGAACCCTTGCATTTTCGTCAGTCTTACGAAGGACGCTGACCGCTCTCTACCTACGTTATTGTGTTAAGGTGTTCTTTATTTTGTCCCTAATTGGCCCGTAAATCATGAGGTGGGCGACTTTAATGTGCTTAGTGTATGTAGTTCAACACATATGGGGCGACAGTTATGGTTCAGAGGCCTATCCTACCCCTCCTTTTAACGATTCAATGTTTGAAAGCCGGCAATTGTTCAGAGATAACTACGCAGGAGGTGGTGGAGCTGGAAACTACGGTTTGATGAGCAATTTGCGGGGTTCTTTCAGTGGCATCACCTCTATGTTGACTGGGAAGAGTGGAGGTAGTTACGGAGGGGGCTCAAGTCATAGTAGCGGCGGACAATGTTGTGGAGGAGGCTATTCCAAAGACGAACAACAAATTCTACCTGGCTTGGCCCTCGCTGCCTTATCCTTCTTGCTGTTGTACTTGATCTTCCAGGCTCGCGCTACGGGCCGCAAAAAGCGAACTGTGACTTCTCCCAACGAAGGTAAAAACTGTAGCGGCTAGTAATCAAACTTGACACATTTGTGCGGTTTTGTGTCTTTACTCCGGCTTGCCTTTTCACTTTCCGACACTCTCCTACCTCAACCAAGAAAGTTAGGGAAGCGTGCGCATGACTCACTTCCTCTTCAATTTTCACTGTTGAGTGATGGGAAGACGTTTTTCATGGTTCACAAGTCCGACCTCTCATCTTTAGTTTCCGAATTGCCATGCCGGGTTACGGCAGTCCTAACCAACAATGAAACTGACGAGTGCTCCGTGACTCATTTCCTTTTCAGTTTTTCATTGTTGAGCGACGGAACGACATTTTGCCCGGTTCAGCATTGGGGAAAGACAATCGACCTCTGAACTGTAGATTCCGAGCTGCCATGCAGCTTACGGCAGTCCCAATCTCACTAACATTGAAACTGACGAGTGCATGACTCACTTCCTATTAGGTTTTCATTGTTGGGCGATGGGCAAAAAGCACACGAAGGTAAGCCGGAGAAAGACTACGAGTCCAGGGATCACTCTGCTTCTAACCCCATTTTCTAAATTTTCTCATTTTTCTAAACTAATTTCTAAACTAAACTTTTTTCCACCTTTCAAAAGGTTTCGCGTACGGAATTTGAAAGCTAATTAACGTTAAAAACGCAGCAATAAATATTTAAAAAATTGTTTTGATGAAAGGAAATATGCCGGAATTTCAGCTTTCGTTTTTGTTCTTGTCCTTCGTGATACAACATACATTAAAGCGTATTGTAAAACGTTCTCCATTTTGTCGGATGTTTGCTCCGCACAGGCGAGCAGTCATGAGCATCTCAATTAAGGTACCCACACATGGAATTTGCGTCATTTTGAATGTGAAAACCCATCTGTACTATACCTATAGTTACGACAGGTGAACCAAAGCCAGCTGCTTCCAATAGCTCCGCCCCTACTCCCAGCCTACTCGGCTACTCGTAACGGTATAACCATCCGTGCCCAGTCCAGCTCCAAGGTTTACCCACTCCTCTGTAGCCAGTCTTCCGGACTACGTCCTCCGACCCAGTACATTCAATTCGTACCTTCAATTCACCGTCAAGCTTTATTACCCTTCTTGAAGTGCGTCAGATTCAAGTGGCAATTCGCTGTTTATACAATTCAGAAGAAATTCCCAAGAAATTCCCAAGAAATGAAGCGGTTCGTAGTAATGTGTATCTGTGCATTGGTGGTAGTCTCTTCGTTAGTCATGTTAACCGACACCACCACCGAAGTGGGCGTGGTGGTACCCCAGAAGACTAATGTAACCTTAGTGGGATTGATTACAGACTTGGCTATGAATCTAAACGACGTTTACCAGAAACGAAACACAAGAGACGTTGACGCGCTAACTAGCTTATCCCGTACTTGGGACAGTATTCCCGAAGTCACTGGCCGAAGATTTGCCGGTAAGGGAGGCTTGGCGGGAGCAGGCAGCAATAGCTACGAGTACGCACTCCCGTCATCCTACGGCGCAGCTAGTAGCTACGGCTACGGTGGTGGTAGCGGGGGGTATAGCAGTGGCGGATGCTGTAGCAATTCGTATTCCTCTACGAACGATCTACTGCCTATTCTGGCGTTGGTAGCTCTAAGTTTGCTACTCCTGTACTTGATTACACTCGCTACCACCACCACTGCTGGTCGCCGTAAACGCGATACCGATGACCCTCTCTTATTGGAGGACGATGACTCAGGTAGACATTTAGCGTGTTTTTTAAGCTAATCAATTGAGTTTACGTTTACTTAAGACTTGAATCTATTGGTTCAATGAAACCTCTGTGTCTGAAGTAGATTTTAGTGTTTGGCATCTAATATGTTGGTAATTAAGATTATTTAACCAATTTGGAGATCTTTGGGAAAATTTTGAAGCATTCCAAAGATTTGGACAGTTTTTAAAAAATATTAATTAAAGAATCTGCGTAGTTTGCACCGGATAGTACATACTGAGAGTCCGAACCGCAATCAGGATCACTTAAGCTTGAATCATTACCGTCTGCCGCAAGGAGTACCGCTTTCTTTTGATCCTAAAAACGAATGTCTCTGGGCCTTCTTAACGGCATATTTGTCACACTTCTAAGTAAAGGTCTTGTAGAGTCGCGCTTGGCTGCATTCGGGGAAAAAAACGGCATGAAAGATATGGTCATTCTAGTGTCAAATCATAATCAAAGGCGATGTCGTGTGTTGGGAGTCGCTGGTCGCGCGAGGAACGTAAAACTCCCGTAGAAAGAATGTGGGTGAAACTGATATCCTTCCTATACCTCAAGCCGCCTTGCCCCTAGCGCTCTAGGTACTCTTATACCTTCTAAATCAATCTATAATCTAGAAGAAATAATTCCAAAAAGGGGAATGGCGAAGAGTCCTAGACATGTAAATAAAACACAGAATTTGGAGGTAAATAACGAAAACAAGAAAGCATACTCCGCAACAACAATATCAACGTATGACAAAAACCGGTTTTATTGAATCTGTCTAATTTAACTCTAGAAATCACGTTTAGAGTTCCAAATTTGGAAAAAGGAGCATAAAAACTGTAAGAAAATCGCAAAAATCAAGTTCTAAGGACAATTTTTCGCAAAATGTACTCGTGCCGTTATTGTAGTTTCCTCATTACTTTCTGCTTTCGATAACCGCACAAATAACTGTGGCGGTCGAATCCGACCTTAGTGATGTGATGTGATTAGTGACCTTAGTGCGAACTTAGTGGAATGTGATGACTGATCTAGTCATCATTTTCACCGATAGTTCCGGCAATATAAGCAAGAACGATGTCTATATTCTCATTCGCCTTTCTCGCACGCCAGAAAGCATTACTCAAGGTATTGGCCGTAAGCTGGATCGGCAGGCACAGGCAGTATTAGCTATGCGTACTTCCTATAACGCCTTTTATCTTCATACGGTAGAGGAACGGTGATTACAGTGGTGGCTGTTGCTCTAAAACACCTTTCCACCAAGGTTAACTTCCTCTCTTGGCCCTATCAGCCTTATCTATGACGCTAGATTCCCAAATTGGTCCCAAAATGATGCTAAATGGCGCCACTACATCAAGAACGAAGGGCACTGGCAAACGTTCTGCTTCGTTTTCCTCCAACCGTACAACGAAGACTTGAGTACAAACTTATGAACCTTCAACTCTTAAATTGTTTCATTGAAAATTACCAGAAACTTCACCAGAATTCGCCCACGTCCTCGAGAGATTTCTCATCCAAAACTCGGAAAATTATCAAAAATTTCGCTAAAATAAACTTTGAGTTAGATTTTAAAGCTTTCACTAACTTTATAGTTAGGAAAGCCTTTAAAACTCATCAGAAATAACATTAGTTTCCAAGTTGTAAAATTTGTACAGACTGAACGAAAAGGACCGATAAAAAATAATCGATAGAATCATCAAACCCACTAGGTTTATTCAAATTCGAAGCTATTATCGACTTCCTTTACAAAAGCGCCTCCTTTTCTTTAAAAAAAAACAAAACAAACGACTTCACGGAAATTTGTCACACACTTCTAAGTGACTTGAAAAAGATCGCGCTTGGTTGAACTCGGAATGTAAGTTTATTATCGCACTCTATCGTCTTAAAGGTACTAATCCTCAAAGTCACCGTGCTGTAATGTGTTCTAGAAAGACTTTGTTCCGCGACTTGCACCGGTTTTACGCCCCTACCAGCTTATAAGGGGGGGTGACCTCCAGTTATTATGACTAGGCAATGCCTTTGGATCCTTCTCCACATGGGTTTACTAAAATGACGAAGCAATTACTCACGCCTAAAAATATTAAGCTCTTTGTCGTAAGTTTCCTGTGTGTGTATCTCTCTATTTTTATAACGAAAGTCCGCAGGATGCAGGTGTAAAGCGATTTCAATTTTTCGCACAAGTCGACAAAATCACAGCTAAAACGAGAAGGAAGTGTTACCCTACCGTAAAGCTAACTCTTTTCAAAACTTCCCATAGTTACTTCAAGTTACTACCTTAATAATAAGTTAAGCAGCCAAGCGCAAAATTTGGGAGGGAAAAAAGAAGAAAATTGCTCACGATTTAGTTATATACTCTTCAGTTCCACTACACACGTGTCTTCAAGGTATCCCCAAGCAGCACTTTTTTTTCTTGTTCGTTTTTTAACTTAGCTTCCCTATAATCTGTCTTGTGGTTTGAAAAAAATGTGAAAAACGTTTAACTTTATATAGTAGACCTACCCAGCCTTCTTATCCAACCCAAACCTCTAATTGAGCCACCAACGACCAAGTGGACAGAAGAAATCAATCTTAAACTTTTCCTAACGTACTGTAATACTAGTACTTGAGAATTCTTTAGAAATATTACAAGTTCGCGGTTTTGATTTCACCTTGAACAACAGCATTCAATAGTGAATCGTTACTCTGAACTATGAGCACAAAACGTTTCGCAGAATCTGGCCAACAGTGAATGTTCCAACAAAGAAAACGCCGACTAACATTTGCAGTTCCCCCAATCAGAAAGCAACAATGAAAAAATTTGGCGAAAAAAACGACAGTGTTACCTTACGTCTTTCTGCGGTAATCATTGAAGTCTATTTATGAGACAGATTGTAGTTTCTTTTGTACCTTGCACAGCAGTGAATGCACATAATGTTGCAACTACCGACGTATGATATTCAGCTATTCAAACGCTCGACAGTTTCTACACCCACTGACGATGGTTTCGGCATCCAAATGCGGAAGCAATGAACCCAAGAATGAAAAATAAACGCAAATTTCACTGTTGGACCAACAATGAAACTTCGCTGTCCAGCTTTCCCTTTGCATTCACTGAAAGCTCACCAAGACCCCTCAGAATGAAAATAGAATCCAGTGTTGATCAACAATGGAATTTTGCTCCTATCCTTTTGGCAAAAGTGAAAATGTAAAGAATGCCAACAAAGAAATTCCGCCACTCGAAGTCGTTTCGAGAATAAAAGCGAGTGCCCTTACTAGCATACAAGTTTACAACAGTGAAAAAAGGAAAACAAGAGTAGAGCTTATAGAAGCACTGATCTCTATCATGAACATGTTCAACACCTATGTAACCCCATACTCTATGGCCTCTGCCTTACACAAATCTAATTTACTAGTGATTATAGGTTATAGACAGATAATGCCCATAATCGCACTCTACAGTCTAGTAGAGAAAGGGTGTTTACGTCCAGCCTTTCTCGTTTGTTTTTTCGCTAAAATCTAAAACAAACTCTTACCGCATGAGAGGCGAACCACATAGAAAATTACGACGCACGGAATTAAAGACGTAATTGAACAATACGTATTCGATTGACTCCCAAAAACTAAGCTGTAGCCTAACATGAAAAAAAGTCCTCCGTGTTGCAGATTTATTTGTTATTTTTTTGCCCCCTTGTCCTTTCACGACATGAGACATGTAGAGGATGACCGCGTGAAAGACGCAGCAGCAGCAACGGCAACGGAAAAGCAGCGATCCGTAACATGGGATAGCTACCATTAGGTGCATTGACATCCCCGACTGCATTTTTGCCTTTCGGGACATGACCGAGCAAGGTGGTTACCCTCTACAAGTACTGAACAATACGCTAACGTTTAATAAAGTCCCGCCTCCTCACAAAACGTTCGATTTCATAACCTTCCCTAGCAAGTAGCTCTCCCATTGGTGGAAAGCGTCAGTCTCAATTCAGTCGGCATGGGTGCAGGACGTGCCTCTACAGCGTGCCTTGTCTAAGTAGTTGCTTCATAATAGTGTTTAAGCTATACCTCAGTGGTGATCATGGTGAACCTGAGCTCCACGATTCTGCTCCTCACACTAGTGGTAACTGTCTCCATTGTATTGGACCAGAATCAGAGTCATAGTTTAGCCATCGAATCGCCTTTAATTGAGAAAGAGGAAGAGAATGCGGACTTTCTAGCCATGTCGGATGCTTTTGAGCGAACCGAGTTCAAGGCTGATCTCACTGATCTTCAGTGTAAAGGAGAAGAGTGTGGGGACGTAACTCATGCGTTGTTCAGTATCGCGCATCGGTTTATAGAGCCACATGTAGTGCTCTACAGTTTCCACGACAATGGCAAGTTGCAACGCCACGTTCGTTCGGATCAATCGGAGCATTTGCCTAATTTCGATCCAGGGAATCAAACGATTCTCCTGAACGCCACAGGAAGAAGTCGGGCTAACCCTTCAAGCAGTGATTTTTACTCAGCCTATTTCGCGAACAACCAGCAGCAAACGCCTAATATCCGCCAGAGGGTGGCAACGATTCGCAATCCGGACCCGGATACCTACGATACGAGCACTACTGCCCTCCGCAAGTCCAAATACAACCAAGCGAGCCTTTTGGCCTTAGCGGATGATAGTTACGGAGGGGGCGGGACTTATAGTGGCCCTGCTTACGAGGGTAGTTCGTACGATAGTTACAGCGGGGGTACCAGTGGGTATGGAGGAGGCAGTTATGGGGGCTATGGAGGGTACGGAGGGTACCAGTGCTGCACCCAAAAGAAAGATTCATTGTTACCACTTTTGGTGGTCGGAGCGCTAGGTCTGCTCGCCTTCTATCTGTACCTGCAAAGTACCACCACTGCAGGGCGCAGGCGTAGAAATGCTGACGGTACCTACAGTGACGACGTGGAAGACGAGGGTGAGGGTGGTACATTTCTACCTTGACATTTCCACCTTTTATCACTCTAAGACCCCAATTTTCTTGTTAAATGCGCGTTAACAACGAATTTAACAAGAAAATGTATCGTGAAAAAGAAAATTAACAAGAACATTGTTTAAATGAATTAATTTTAAATAATACTGGTCCAGAGCTGTTGTTCATAAAAATAAGGAATGTATCTACGCTTAATTAAATATATTTAGTTAAGCGTAAATAAAATTCCTTATTTTTATTTTATTGTTACTTGTATAAGACTTTTGATTACCAAAATTACCACGCCAAATCCTGCAGGGAATTGAGTATTTTGAATATTTAGTATTTAGTATATTAACTAATTAATGGGCTTAATTATTTATAACTTATAGACTAGTATGCTATTCTGATTTTTGTTTGTTTGGTATGTCAGGTAGTTCGGAAAACAAAATAATTATAAAACTAAATGTGTTCCTATCCGTTTTTTAGTCACTTTGGACGGCTCGACGTGGTTGAGTCTCATTCACGAACTTTGGGAGCAAGATGGAGTGGTAGACGACCCATCATGTGCACAACACACCTTGTGCCGAATGAATTACTTGGCCATGTCCGCACCAGGGCAAGCAGGATGGGCCGTTTCTATGTCCAGGTACGAAAAAAATTCTAACGCAAGAAAAGGGTTGAAAAAAATGGAACGGTTGATAATTAATTGAAGTGTAACATATAACATCAATTTTTTTACTTTTATTGTGTGCAGTATGCCGTTGTCTTACCTACTCCATAACCGACATAACGGCGGATTCACCATGTATATGGACGCCTCCCTTTTGGGCCGTACCGGAGCCAACTGCAGCAGTTTGTTCAGTAACTGTCCACGCTTACACTAAACGATTACATTTTTTCTCCTTTCTGGAAAAAATGAACGATTAATACCGTACAGTTAAAAAAGGGCATCTATAAGTATTAGCCTTTTTTACTGTCTCCATGGAGCATGAGTTTTATAATCAGAAATTGTCGCTCTGTTATAGTCCAAAACCCATATCGCAGCATTTCTGAAACATTGTACGTTAGTTCAAACATTTAGAAACCAGTGAGACGGAAGATATACTTTGTAAAATGCATTTAAATCGTCCTAGATAACTTTGGGAATTTTTCCTTATTTATTGTAATGTTGTACTGGGTCATGTGGTTAGGGAATTCTGTGGTCTATAAATATTCGCCATATATATGCACGGGGAAACTCATCCAACTGTTAAGTTAGCAGTGGGAGATGATTGGGGGATGGTTTTCTCTTTTTTAAGAAATTTTGTTCTGTTTTGTTGTTAACTTATGAAATACATTCACTAATTCAAGGAAACCGCGGAATTTTGAGAAACTGACGAATTACTAACATACTATAATTAATTCCATTTGCAAAATCCTTAATTTAGTACGCTAAGATGATTAGCGCGATTATTTCTGGGTTTATCCTACTTCTCTAATACAATTTTATTTTCAACTTAGGCTACCAATTTTTTTTACCCGTTAGGAAAAAACAACAACTAAGGCTATCGAGTGAAGGAATACCAAGCCAGGGCAACGCTACGCGTCGCGGGGAAGAAAAAACGTTAACACGGTTATCTATTCATTATTGCGTTGACCGTTGTTTGTGCCATTTGGCGAGGTAAGCCGAAGTAACGCTTCGACTCTCGGCATCACGTTATGATAAAACGTCGGTAAGGTTTTACATTTAGATAGGGTTAGCTACATACCTTTGGAGCTCGAGGCTAACGTTGATAAACACTTGTTCACACGTGAAAGGAAAACAACAAGCAGGGTTCGAACATATAAAAGCACTTGTTTAATTTAACTCTTGGCTCAAAAGATCGGTTAGTTCGTTGGATGTTTTTGGATAAGTTATTGAGCTATTATGTAGTAAAGTTAGCACTAAAAACTGTCAAAATACGAGACTAAACCCCGAACGCTTCACTCCAGCAGTCAAGGGAGAAAAATGGCGCTTGCGAACGTTTTTGGAACCCCGCCTCCACGCCATGGGTCACGTGACGCCTCAAAAATCCGTCTGCTCGACTTCGCAAGACTTTCCATGTTAAAACGCCTAAATTATCCGTGTTAGAACTCTAAAAAATGTGTCAAACTTACGTAAGCTGCAAGATTCATACAACAGGTAAGTCAGTTGTTTATTTCAATATTTTCCTAATTCATTAATTGACGGTTTTCTCAAAATTAACTGTTAAGACGCTACGAATCCGTACAGCTAACCCGCTATCTCTAGAAATTCAGTGGAAGTTTGCGTAGCTCTTTTATAAAGACACAATCTACTTTTAATGTTCTACGTAAGATAGTATAACCCAGAAAAAAATTAAAAGTAATTTGGGTTGAAACCATGACAATGAAAACCAAAAAAAGCTTCAAATTTAGCTATAAAACCTTGTAAAAACCAGTGGCACTCCACTTGATATTCGAATCGGCAAAAAAAATCTCTTTTAAGGAAGCCTTAAGTGGCCGCACGCGGTTTATGGATGGTTTAATGCCTATAATAAGCCTAATACGAGTCATCACACACCCAAGGCAAGCATCAATTTCACGAATGGCTGCTTGACATGTTTTTCTCTCCCTTTTTGCCCTCTAAATAAAAACAATTTTTTTCCCCTACACACCGCAAACGCACACGTCGCTAATACGAGTGTGACTTTTATCCTTGAGTGAAAAAACTAAATAAACAGAACTAAAGAATCAAGTGGAAACACCCACAAAGTGTCACTCCAGAAAAAACAAATCGGTTAATCATATTCTGGCATATTTATTATTTATTACTCTAAAAAAGGATTTCCTAAGATTCTCTCCGTTGTGTTTGCGTTTCTTCACAAAACGCAATGGGATAAACTTCACTATAATGTTCCACAAAATGGACTTCTAATCCATTCCGAATAAACTCGGGCAAATCATCAAAATCTTTCCGATTCTCGCCGGGCAAAATCACGCAGTCCACGCCCACTCGCTTGGCCTTGAATAAATAAGTTATTAGTATTACTAATAATAATGTTATTGTTTAATATATAATTAAAAATAAATCTTGAAGTAACTTACAGCAATAATTTTCTCTTTAATTCCTCCTACGGGTAAAACCTTCCCAGTCAGCGAAAGCTCTCCCGTCATGGACAAATTATGTCGCACTGGTTTCTTCGTTGCGAGCGATACAAATGCAGTCACGATAGTGCAACCTGCACTGGGACCATCCTTCGGAGTCGCTCCCTTCAATTCCCCAAATGTTCATTAATATCCATTCAACTCTCTTCTTCAAACGTTAACATGTTAGAGAGCATGCCCTAACAGTTCAATTGGCATCAAGAACCCTATTCTTATCTTTCACAATACCGGGAATATCAATGGTAAAAACTTTTCAGAATTAAAAAAAAAAATCTTCAACATTTTTCTTACAAAACTTTTTCGAACTTTCTTAGATTAAAGCCAGAAAATAGATTTTTGCGTTTTACTTTTTTCTCTTTGAAAAATACGAAAATTCTGGAGAGTGATGAAGAAATAAGCAGAATGAAGGGGATAATAGGGGTAAGCTAACCTCTGGGACGTGCAAATGTATAAATCCTTCGTGTAGCAGTCGATTGTTAGGATCCTGTTCCATTAGGAAGCGTTTAGCGTAGGTGTAGGCAATCTGGGCCGATTCTTTCATCACATCGCCCAGATGGCCCGTTAATTCCAAGCCTCCTCTGCTGAAATCGTTCTTCTTGTCATCGTCGTCATCATCATCATCCTTGTTCTTCTTCTTTTTCTCGCTCTTGCTCCTCAATGGGCGACTCAAGGACGTCTCAATAAACAGAGTAGAGCCCCCTTAAGACATAAAAGAACGATTATGAACGCTATCATATTCCCTCTTTCGCTAAGAAAAGCTCTCTTTCTTTACCCATTGCTGTCCACGCCAAACCCATGACCACTCCAGGTGGCGTCACGTCATACATTCTGTCGTGGGTGAAGATTGGTTTGCCAACATACTCTTGCAGATTCCCGCTGCTAATCTCCACCGCGTCAATTTCCTTCTTCACCAGCTTAAACGCCGCCTTCCTGAAAATCTGTTAAAAAAAATTTAAAAAAATACCATCCATGAAATTCCAGTAAAAAATTGAGCAAATCCAACTACTACGTTCTCCAATGGAGTCCATTAATTAAATTGGTTGGCTGGTTAAATTAAAAAAAATGAAGTCAATGCCATGAATGAAAAAACAAAGTAAAGTTTCATTGACGGCCAACAATGAAACTTTCGTTGTTACTAAGGGCTCGTTTCCAGTACTTACGCATACGAAAACCGCCCTTATGTCAGTTCTTGCTAGTACGGCTTGCTTTTCAATGCGTAAACATTTAGCAATACCGCCCTTATTTCACTTTGTTGTTAGCAAGGGCTGGGTTTGTTGGGTTTGTCGTTCGTAAGGTTAGTTTATTGACGGCCCAACGATGAAACTCCTCCCCTCTTTCGTTTCGCAAGGGTGAAACTCATGAACCAAGTATCGACAGCAGAATTCATTGTTGAACAACAGTGAATTCTGTCTCTTCCCCTTTCTTTTGCAAGAGTTTAATACGAAAAATTCCCAATAAAGAAAATGACACAAAAAATAGATTTAGTGGAACAATGAACGCCTTTTGAGCATAGTTTCTTACGAAATAGAGTACAGAAGGAAAAAGAATAGAGTTTTGGCCCCAATATTTACTTTGTCAATCTGTTTCTGCAAGTTTCTGACGCCGCTTTCCCGGCAATAGGCTTTGATCAAGGTGTAAAGCGTACTTTCATCAATTTGCACTTGGGCTTCAACCACGCCCGTTTCTCTTCGCGCTTGGGGGATCAAGTACTTTTGCGCAATGTTGATCTTCTCTTCCGCGACATAGCCAGACACATCAATCATTTCCATGCGGTCTCTCAACGGCTCAGGAATAGTGTCCGTGACATTAGCCGTGCAAATGAACAGCACTTTGGAAAGATCAACCGGAACGTCCAAGTAATGGTCCATGAAATTCTTGTTCTGTTCAGGATCGAGTAGTTCCAACAAGGCCGACGAAGGATCGCCTTGATACCCTCTTCAAGAAACCCCCACAATTCCACAAAAAACACAAAAATTAACATCAAAATAAACAAAACTGTTTAAGAATTTCTCATTTTTTTTTTTACAATTTTCAACTAAAAAAATTAAATAAAATACTTTCCACCCCACAATTCCAAAATTAAAAAATAGTCAAAATAACATAACTTCAAGAATTTCTTTAAAAAAAAAAAATCTTTACCTGCCAATTTTATCCACTTCGTCAATCAGAATCAACGGATTCTCCGTCTTGGTCTTCTTGAGGCATTGAATCGCTTTGCCAGGCATCGCTCCGACATAGGTACGTCGATGGCCTTTGATTTCCGCTACATCCGTCATTCCGCCCACCGAAAAACGGAAGTATTCGCGACCAAGGGCGCGCGCAATGGACCTTGCAATGGAAGTTTTGCCCACTCCTGGTGGACCATACAAGCACAGGATCTTTCCTTGGGTCGTGCCTTTCAATTGACTAACCGCAATAAATTCTGCAAAAAAAAATTAAAAAAATTAACTCGCTAACCAGTAAATTTCCGCCCTAAACCAACGCCCATTTAGCAAAAAAAAAAAAAGTTTTTTTTTTACAAATCAATTTTTTAAAAAGGTTTGTTGTACCCAAAATCCGCTTTTTGACGTCTTCCATGCCATAATGATCCTCGTCAAGGATTTCCCCTGCTTTGTGCAAGTCCATGTTGTCTTCCGAGCGAACGCCCCAAGGCAACGTCGTCAGCCAGTCGAGATAATTGCGAGTCACGTTGAATTCAGAGCTGTGGTTGTCCAAGAAGCCGAGTTTGCTCAACTCTTCGTCAATCACTTCCATGACGGCTTGGGGAACGTGTTTTTCCTTGAGCCGCTCGCGGAATTTCTCTTCAATCGCGTCTTTATCGTCTTTTTCGAGGCCGAGCTCCTTCTTGATGACTTTAAGCTGCTCTTGGAGCATGTATTTGCGATGCTGCGTCTTCACTTTTTCTTCCACTTCCCTCCCAATCTTCTGCTGCAGCTTACTCAGCTCCAGTTCTTTCTTTAAAAGCGAGAGGGACAGCATCAAACGCTTCGGAATCTATAAAAAGACCTTAACTACCTTTCGTACTCCAAAATTAAAGCTGAAATGAACGAAAAAAAATTAAAGAAATTAAATTTTACGTTAGTTTCCTCCAAAACTTGCTGCAATTCAGCCGGCTCGGCTCCTGTTAAGGCAGCTCCCAAATCTGAGAGATAAACTGGATTGTCGACGACTCTTTGACCTTGATGGAGCATTTGTTGGATCGATTCGCGATATAAAGGGTTTAGTGCAATGATATCTCTTATGGTTTTGATGATTTCTTGTGTCAACGCCTAAAAAGTTAATTTTTTTTTTAGAATTTTCAAACTCTTTTTTTTAAGAATTTTCAAATTTTTTCAAACTTTTCGAATTCTGAGTATCAATTCAGAGTTAAAATCGTTTAAAATCAAAGTTAGGTTACTTTAACTTCCTCGTTTAGGGTAAAGCTCTCGTTTGTGACGTTCTCCACCTCGACCATGAGCACAGAAGGGTGTTTTTTCTCTTCTTTGACTTCTTTTTCGCTCGTTTCAGGCGCTTTGTCAGTACTCTCAGGCGCTAAAGTAGGCTCAGCGTCTTTAACAGCTGCCGGAATGGCTTCCTCTTTGCGTTTCCGCGTTCTTTTCCTTCGTTGCGAGGTCTTGTCGTCTATAACGGTGTGAATCGACGTGTTATGGAGCGGAAACCGCAATCGAACGACTGATATTAATTATTTTCCCCAAAGCAATCTCAAATTCAAAATGGTTAAAAGCCTTCAGTGCCTTTTTTTTCACCTTGTGTGGCTTGTTCTTCCACAGCCTCTTCGTACAAAGGTCCCAGGATTCGAATCCTTCGATGAGCCATGACAATCATGCGCAATTTATCGCCCAAATCTTGCATTTCATGGATTTGCACAAAAGTGCCGACAGGGTATACATCATTGACATCTTGTATGACTTCAGTTTCGGTACTAGAATGAAAAAGAACCAAAATAATAAGATTTGAAGGATCTCAAGTCACAACAAAACTGCCAAAACTGAAAAGCAAACCGAATGTTTAGAAAGTAAATGTAAAGTGAAAGTATACGATACCTTTCATCCTTTTTCATGAAAACGCCAGCATAGGGTTGGTTTAGGCGAACTTTACGGCGGATGAGGTCAGCGAGGTGTTTGTCGCTCACTTCGATAATCTTGATGAATCGAGGGAAAACAGGGTTGCGATTAATGGCGATCATGGGAACGCTAGGCCAGACATCGGGGATGGTCATAGTGGCGGGTAGCGAGTGAACCACGGTGGGGTTGTCCTGAGCATATTCATTCTTGGGCTCGCCCGACACAATGGCGTCGTCTGGCTTGTCGCCGTTTTCATTGTTGTCGTTGTTATCGTTCGCGCTGCTGGAATAGAACCGTAGCGAAGCAATGGAACTACGGTTAAATGGATTCAAAGTAAAGGAAGATGTGGAACTGGATGAGATCTTATTCTTATGGAAGGTTGAATCGTTAGAAACTAGGGTCCAGTATCTTGAACCGCCCAAAGCGCTGCACTGGCGAGTTGGAGATGAGGAGGAGGTTAAGCGATAGGCAGCTGTTGTCGTGTTTGTGCTGGTTTTGCGCCATAGATTCGATACTATGAGGGATCGTTTCCAGAACGTTCCTTGCCGGGCTATCTGGAGGGCCATTTTATGTAATAAACCATGCAATGTCTGCTAACGAATGCAATTAAAGTCTTTGGATATTAGCTTGTATAAATGTTGATACTTTTTAGTGCATAGCACTTCAGTTTCAATGGTTGGAGTTCGTTCGAGGTTGCATAAGCTTGTTTTCGAAGAAAACAACAATGAAAAGACACATGGACGTAATCAAACACGTTGGTAGATACGGGCGAGCAGTAGAAGCACTGCACCATGCATTTAGCGAGCGACGGTGGCGCTAGTTTTGACGAGATCCCAGGTTTTGAACTAAATACCTGGATACATGTGGGTTTAAAAAAAATTGAAACGACGTGGGCTTTCGCCTATTGTCTAATTAAACGATAAATGTGGAATATGATTTTAATTAAACAGAACTATAAAAGGTTTAAATTTCATTAAATAATTACATTAAATAAATTTAATTAAATTAAGATAGAGGGTTTAATGAATTGGCTAGGATTGTATATTACATGTATTAATATTGAGCACCGGATTCTTTATACAAAAAATGGATGACTACGATTCCTTTAGGGGTCTTAATCACTTCTTGGTGGGAAATTAGGAAAATGGCTGCAACACCATAAGCGAGACATGGGATTCCTAAAGATATATTAAAGGGGGAGACAGGTGCAAAAAAATAAAAAAATATGTTGTAGAGGAGACCAAAATAAGTGTTCTGGCTGAAGAACCCCTATGTCAATTATGCATATT
>JAGJRP010000596.1:0-36721 GCA_022832235.1 Lepidurus couesii | reverse complement strand
TTTTACTGGCCGTCTTTTCGGCTATCAGTCAAGTCCGTTTTCTGTTGTATATCAAATAGTTTTGGGGCTTACCGAATGCCATAGGGCGCAATATTGGATGTCCACTGGTCTGAAAGCACCTTCTACACGAAGAAGAAAAGAAATTGTCGACAGGTGGCGAAAGAAGAACACGCCCCGGCAATGTTGTAATATACGCATAGCAAGTTTCGTTAAGTACAGGCATTGCTATCAACCATAGAGTAACGCTATCAACAGCAAAAGACAAGACTTGTTCGTGAGACCGCAACGTCATCTACAACTTTTTCTTGTAACGTCACTTTTTGTCTACTTGCTCTGAAATGAATTTGTAAATACGCATACGTGAAAAGCTCTTTCATTTGTATATTTGCGACTTATTACTTTGCTAGCTTTATTGGCAACTTCGGGGTTACTATAAATGCATCTTTATTAGCAGTCTTCGAACTCTACCGTAAAATCCGTGGCAGTTTTAGCTGTCGGCCGGTCCGCCGAATTCGTTATCCGCATCAAAAATGAATCCAGTTGTCGCAGAGATAGGGAATTATGTAGCGTTTCTAAGGGTCGTATGGTTGGTACTCCATTGAAACCTTCTAAAGCATAAATTTCAATCGTTTCATAACTGATACTAGCCTTACCTGTCAAAGAACACGCGACAGGCAAAACAGCAGATAGTTCCGGAGCCGAAGAAGAACCACTAATTACTGCCGTACTGAACAACATACTACCCGTTAATGTACCTAGAAAGAGTTAAAACTTTAGCCCACAAAATCCAGGCATCATCTTCATTTACCATTTATGCTAATTCGGTCCGCTAGAAACCGCCCACTGGGGTCCGGTGAACTCGATAAATAATAATTCAGATGCGTCGCTATCGAATGGCGGTGTCGCAGTGAAAAATCTGTACAAAAGAAATTCACCTAATTAGTTAAGCTATATGAGTGGACTCTTAACGAGAGGAAGTCCCCCAATTACCTTTCGCATTTCGCATCTCATCAATCCCCTCACCATTAGATTCCAGCGATTTTGGACGAACGTCTTTGTCCCTCCCAGTCCCTGTATCGCGTCCCAAACTATCACATGTTAACTCGGGTGCCAACACCTGCATTTGCCATAACGGCTCACCGCTACGCGCTAATTCGCGCGATCCAGCCATGCTCTGCAACTCCTTGTAATCCGGCCTATGAACACAAAGGAAAAGTTTCAATGAAATATTATCCCAGTCGCGCCGATTGTTTACTTTCCAGTCTTAGAACTAGGCATGCACATTACCTAATTGTAATAGGACTCGAGACAGGCGTAAGTTTTTCCAACTCGGACTACCAAGAATAAACAACAGTAACCAAAATAAATTACTAAGATAATTACAATAACATTAGCGAATTGAGTTGCGTTATGACTTACAGCTGATTCTCTGTCTTCTGACCAATTTTCTTGTCGTGTTTGGCGAGTGAATTATAAAACCTTACCTTTTCGGGAATACTTTCCCCTGTACGAGTAAATTCATCTTCACTGATGGCGTCCTCCTCTTCATTGATCGGGGAGGGTCGATTGGACGTCCCGTGAAAGCAGTCACTGTCAGCCAGTCCATTTACCTTTGAAAAATACCATGGATCTGTTACATTAGTAGTGTATCACATATGTTATCAGTCAAAGGGATTGATTGTCAAATTAAAATATACCGGATCGCTTCCTCGCTGAGGTCGGAACCCTGGACCTGGTGGCAGATTTTTATGCACGCAGCAATTAACACCCGGACTGAAATGAAGCTCGACATGAAACCTAGACAAAAAAAAAAACATGAGAGATAATCTATTTGCTTGCTCGGAAATATTGTACCGGTCTTCAGAAGTGGACGGCTTGGTGGGATCTTCGTAGAGCATGATGACAACCTGGGCCATGTAATTTAATTCGGAAATGGCAGAAACGTACTCCAACGCTCTGCGCCACTCCTCATCCACGCGGCAGCCCTCCTTTTGAAAACGCCAAAACACGGTGAGTACTCGATAAAAACAGGAAACATACGATAAAAAAAGAGAAAGAAACTCACGCTTACATCCACTAATCCGCCGTACCGAAGCATGGTCAGCAAGGAATGGACATGGGATTCCGAGGTAAAGTACAATCTGGTCCTCACGTGCCTTCCTGGACTGGAAACTCCATGCGAGTAGTAAGGATTCAAGCGATTCATGCTTTCGGCGTCCCCGGAGGCTTCCTGCACATGACTCAGCAAGTCGGACCTGATTTTCTTGAGCAAAGGCGTGCAGATGCCTTGGCCGATAGTCACCTTCTCGGTTTCGGTCAATCCGTACTCTTGGGGGATGATGACATCCGCTAAGGCTTTGGCCGAAAGGTACAGTTCTTCCGCCTGGGTGAACTGCAAGGCGTGGGCATTGTGCTGGATGTCGTACTTGATGCAATCATAAATATCAGGAATTTTCGACATGTCAAACCCCGCTTCATGCTGCTTGAAATCCTTTTCCAGTTTGTTCCAGCGTCTGGCCATAAGCTCCCAAGTTTCTCCGTGGTATAAGTTGGTATCTAGAAAAAGATACGCTTATTGTAACCAAGAGCAAGATTGATTTAACTCTTTCCTCCTTCCTTTGTCTTTTCACCTTTAGCTTTGCAACTATGCTGTCTAGTATTGATCTGCTCCATCAACTGGCCGATTAAGGTATGGACGTGCTCGCAGCAGCGTACAGGATTCTTGATAAAATCCAGTGCTGTCGTGATCGACCTGGCTCCACAAGGGTTAATCTGGGCGCAATCTTCTGGTGTTAATTCGCGATTTTGGCGCATGAGATCGTGCAACCGGGATTTAACGCTTAAAACAAGGGGAGAAAAGCAAAACTATAGGCTTTATTATTTGAATATAAAGTTGCTTTACATATTTTGATACTTGCTAGACTCGCAATCGTTATCCAGCAGTCCATTCGTGTTGGCACTCTTGACCATTTGAACCAAAATGGGCGTCAGTTCCCCTTCTAAGGCTAAAAGGCCTTTGGCAAAGGCTGCAGCCGTCATCTGTACACGTCCTTCATCCGAAGCGTAGATTTTCAAGTCGTGTCGGTACGTGGAATGGAGTCGAAGCAATCCTAGTCCTTGGTTGCCAGCATAGTCTCCTAATGATACATGTTCTTTTATCATAAAAATTGCTAGAAAGAACTCGTATCTTACAATTCTAGAATTAGTATCCAATTATCTAGAGTTAGTGTCAAAGAACTAGTATCTTACCCCACCAATGCTACTTTGCTTAATTCGATTTCGCTTTTCTTCGTTGAATAGAAGTTATAAACTAAATTGGAACGTACCTTGACCTCCTGGGTACATGCAGCGGAAGATTCGACCCAGTTCTTCGGCTTGAACGCGTCCTGCAGGGGTCAACTCCCCTCCCCATTTCAAAATTAGTAGGACGGACGGTTCTTTAGGAATTTCTACACACAAAATACGGAACAAACCTGTCAACTGAAATACACATAAAAATAAATGAAGCGCCCATTACTTACCGTCTTCACTGGAGGAATTCCGTGGTCTCCCTTTGGGCTGGTATTTTAGCTGAACTTTGCGATTGATACCAGAAAAGTGGCCATGCCTGTTTCAACAAAGAAAGAGTCGACTAGTTAGCTGCAAACTTGTCCTAAACCCTAAACTAAAACCAAACTTGCATTTCCAAGACGCTCTTCAGCTGCTCAAGCTTGACCTTCTTTTCCTCAGTCGCTGGATCAGCTGTTTTAGCTTCAATCTCGGAAAGTAAAGCTCTGGCAATGTCCAGCACTTCTTGCAGATGTTTGGGCTGTTTGAACTTGACGTGATTATCAGCTGCCCCTGGAGTATTGTGTTGCTCGTACAGGGCGAAGAAGCGCGGATGCCGCACTTCCATCTTCATTTTCTGCTTGGGAGTTCGATCTCCATGACGAATTACTCCGACTACGCAACGCAGCTCCATCCTGGAACACCATTAAGAGTCATTGAAAGAAAAAATTACAATCCGGTACAGACATTAGAAAGGAGAGATTGAGACCCAAAAGAAAACTAAAGATACTATATCCAAGTTCGTTACATTTTCCCAAAAGTTGTGGGTACGATAGGCGGATCATCTAATTGGAAAGGCATGAACCAAGGAATATGGAGCGTGGGAGCCAATTCCCTCAGAATCATATTGCCTAAAATCCTGGCGCAGTCGTCGTAATACTTGTTCGAGTTCTTCACAAAGCTGAAGCCGTTGACGTCACATACGTAGGATTTCCCATTGGCCCTTTTAAAGAGAGTAAATGTACTCTTCCACAGAATTCCTGGCATACAATCTGCCATATTAAAGAAAACGAAAAAGTCTTCACCTTAGCAAATCGAAACCGCAAACAGTTTGCTGGAAAGCCAAACACACTTTGCGGGCAATCAGTTTCTCCGTATTGGATAATATCACAGGATAACGTATTTCTTTGCCTTGGGAATCCCGCTCGACTTTTCCATCTAACGCAGGGGATTTTCGAGCTTCGGCATGGGCATAATCGGGTCCGACAGTGTACACTTTGACGTCCGTACCATCCGTGGGCATAAAATCTTCATAGACGTACGATCCAGACTTGCGAACGCGCGATTCTGGAGAGTAAACGCTACTCCGGCTCCCTACCTACAAAGCATATTTCGGATGTTAAAAACTGCTGCACAAGGCTTTTTTCGTCTAAATATGTGTCTGAAAGATTTTCAAAAACGCAGCTCACTTTACGGAACAAACGTTGTGATCCACCACCAGCCGATGTGGGATAGTAAATATAGATGTTGTGGTCTTCGGCCGAGACTGGTTTCTCCACAAAGGGTTTGTTGAACAGCACACCATGAATTTCGACATGATCCTCACATTCAACAAATTCGTGATCTAAAATGTACGATTTCTTAAATAAAATTAAGAAAAGATGGGCTAAAGAGAGGCATACCCCGTGGGTTGGAAGAATCTCGGTTAAGCACCGCAAACCTGGGAATTTCAATCCCTTCTGCTTGCAGTATGGCGTACACTTCCCGGCGGTCCTATCACAGAGCTAGTACGTTAGTTTTCTTGACCACGGCTCCGCGCTTACTTGTATTACAAACTGCATCGGCAAATTGTTGATGACGAACGGCTGGCGCAAGTTGGCATAGGCGACGGCCTTGTCGAGGGGAAATCCTTTCGAGTGGAAAGAGATGAGGCAATCGCAGACCGGCCAGTCTTCGATGGAACACTAAAAACAGAACGGTTTAAAACAACGCTGTTTTACTTCTATTAACTAACGGCGCACATACGTTCAAAATGACGTCTTCCTGGAAAACCACTGTCTTAATATACTCAAATTCCTCCAAGCGCGAGAGGATTTCCTTCATGGGCCTCGAACGTGACTTCTTGTTCATCGCACAGACCCCAACAACGACTTGTTTGCTTTTCCCTTCCTGCTCCATATTGCGACATAAAGTACACGGCGAATTCTGTGAAGAACAGACAAAGAGCGGTGCTATTGCGACGATATATGACGTGTAACGAATGAAGACGTTCAGCTATTGCTATGTCAGGTAGTTTCAACAGGTACGAGTCTGATTTTTGAAGTAAGCTTAACTAAAACTTAACCTGACACCTAGATCTAACCGAATACTTCACTATCGACTTCGTGCTTATACTATCCTGGCATAACAATAGCCAAACATGTTTGTTTTGCATAGCTTCGATCAAAGACAAAACAGATAGACTTGTTAAAAAGTCTCCCCACGCAGCAAATCTACAATACATTCTTCAATATCGCTGATCGTATACGAACATACCGGCCTTGGGTGCCACAATCTGCACTTGAGATCACAATCCTCTCCTATGTAAAACTGCGCTCTCGAATCTGTAAAATTGGCCTGTGACTGCTCTTCAGACATAGCATTTACGATTACGGTATCTTGCTTCCCTGAAAATAATCATAAATATTAAAATAATGATAATAAAAAAATCCAACAGACTACGGGGTGCTTTTTACGAACCAGGACTTTTTATGCCAGCAGGGTTTCTTTGGTTTATGTTTTGGATTTCTTCGTCAAGAATTACATAGTTTAAACTAATTAAAGGATTCCTAACAAGTTTTCTACTAAAACACACCGACTATTGTTTTGGCAGCTGCTAAATATAAACAATTCAGTACATGGACCTGACGCATGGCGATCATTTCGGTCATTGCAGAAACGAATCACGGATGGCGACACCTTAACATTAATAAAAAGCGCGGTTGATTTCCGAGGCTTGTTCTTCTTTATCTAATTTCTTCTTTCTGCATATGTCAAGTACGGGGCGTGATTAATTTTGTTTTGCTTTAATAATTGGTTTTGGTTGATTTATAGAATGACAGGTCTCAAACAATAAATATTGTCCTGTTCATTGAATCACTGTTGATTCTCGGAAGGAAGATAGCGGCTCTTCAATCATAAGGGTCTATTAGACCTTAAAAACTGGAAAAAACAGCTTCCCTTTTCGCGCCACGTGAAAGTGAAGCAAAAAAATTTGGAACTTGCCATTTGGTATTGGTTGCTCTTGCTGTGAGCAATAATGCCTGCTACAAATTCGGGTATTCCGGGCCACTCCAGCATGTGTTATTTGAAGTGTCCTCGTAAATGTTTGTAGGAATACTAATGTTGGGTTGATTCTTTAGGTCATTCAAACGAAGATTGTGGCATTCGCGATGTATGGGCTTACAATTTGGACGAGGAGTTCCGAATAATACGAAGGGTTATAATGAATTACAACTACGTGGCTATGGTAAACGATACAACTCTTCTCTGTCCAAAACTCGAATTCAATAGTTTTATTTCCTAACTAATGTCTTCTTCTAGGACACAGAATTTCCGGGCGTTGTTGCTAGGCCTATTGGTGAATTCCGCAGTTCAGCAGATTACCAATATCAACTTCTGCGATGTAATGTGGACCTCCTGAAGATTATACAGCTAGGATTAAGCTTTCTGGATAAAAACGGTAAATCGCCACCTGGTTATTCTACATGGCAGTTCAACTTTAAGTTTAATCTGACGTAAGCCTTTGTTTTAAAAAATAAAGCTTGTTACTTCAAAATTTGTCTTTTGGTAGTGAAGATATGTATGCTCAAGACAGCATAGATCTGCTGCAGAATTCCGGCCTTCAGTTTAAGAAACACGAAGACGAAGGAATTGACCCTTTGGATTTCGCCGAGCTACTTATGACTTCTGGCATAGTGTTAATGGATAACGTAAAGTGGCTATCATTCCACAGGTAAGCTTATTTTCTTACGTAAAACTATTTTATTTTTTGGGGGGTATCATTTCTGCTATTCTTGACCAGTTAAGTATTATTTTGTTGTGAAACTTGATAGTGGCTACGATTTTGGATATCTGCTAAAGCTCTTAACAGATCAGAATCTCCCACAAGAAGAAGGAGATTTCTTTGAATTACTCAAGATCTATTTCCCTACCATTTACGACGTTAAAGTAAGTTCATTGATCTAGTAATAAAAACATGTATTAATCAGAAGTTGTTCCTAGTATCTTATGAAGAGCTGCAAGAACCTAAAAGGAGGATTGCAAGAAGTTGCTGAGCAACTAGAGCTTGAAAGAGTGGGACCACAGCATCAAGCTGGTTCGGATTCCTTGCTAACAGGCATGGCTTTTTTTAAAATGAGAGAGGTAAGCGGTCAGCGTTACAAGGAATTATATTTAGGGATTTGCTCTATTTCTTCAGATGTTTTTCGAGGACAACATTGACGACGCCAAGTATTGCGGTCACTTGTACGGATTGGGCACATCCTTTGTGGTGAATGGCAACAGTTTTCACGAGAATGGCGACAACAACTCCTCCTGATCACGACGTTTTATGTGTAACACATGGCAGACGACATGTTTTAATTCATTGGAAAGTAAAGAAAAACGGAAAGAAAGAACCCCAAGCTTGTTTTGCAAATGTACAATGATGATCATACATTCTTTTTAGGTACCATTTGTGAATCAATACTGTTCATTTATTGCTTCCACTCTTGGTTTGCAGGATTCCTTGTACTGGGGTTCTTTCGACCTTTGCAAATCTCGCACATGTGTGGCGGATCGCTCTTTTTCAAAGTTGTATTCCTTCTATCGTCCCAAGCCGGACTCCCTTTCCTCTTCATTCTTCTGCCCTTTTATACATTGGCAACTTCGCAACCTTTCATTAACACTCAATGTTTGTACACTAACCCGACCTCGACCTTTACCAAGAACCATGTCAATTAGTCAAACCAAACGTTGAGATGGTCACTTGCAACACTCGGCCCTTCGACCTTACACTTTCAGTCGCTCCATCCTTGACCCGCGACAATGGCAATTAGATTGTGTAGCTACTGTTAAGAAACATGCTCAGATGGTCGGAGAATTCCTGCTCTATCACTGGCTGCAAGGATTCAAAGATTCGGCGGCCCAGGAACACTGAGAAGGGCTTCGTATTTGTAATAAAATCAGAATTTCCGATAAGGTTCGAAAACTGTGCCGCGATAGCAGCGTACGTGGTGTTAAAACAAGGTCCTTCGATCGCAATCGTTTGAGTTCCTGAAGCCCGTAAAGCCAAAGGAAGTAACACGAAATGAAAGTGTATTTCTAAAATGATAGAAGACATCCATACCATTAACATCGTTGACGTCGTTGATTCGGCAGTTGGCTTCTGTTATCATATAATGTAGGGCCAGCTTCATTTCTCCACCACCAGTTATAGCATCGTAAGAACTACTTTTTCCGTCAAGCTTGAAATTTCCGCGTACTTTAAGGTAAGGGAAATGAAATCGTACTGTCATGGCCCTCTCGTCCATTCTTTTATTTACAGCCAGTACTTGGTAGGCGGATAAGCGTTCTACAATTACATCTCTAATGGGAATACTCAGAGTAGAATATGTATGCCTAAATTTTACAAATTTACTTGGCAGCGAAACTGAAAAGTAAGTTGCCTTCTTCAAAGGAAGTCAAGATTGACCCAACTCTTAGCGGATCAAGAAGACGCGCGTCTGAAGGTTGGAAGAAGTTTTTCCTTCCAAGACTGCTGATGAACATCTGCAAAAAGAAAAAATGTGAGCACGTTATTGAATGGTGTTTTTTAAATAACACTTTCTCCCACCTGTTTTATCCAGCTTTCTTCGCTTTCATCGATTGTGTTGCTTGAGCTAAGCGGAAAACTCTTTTTATTTTGTACGCAACCTGTCGAAAAAAGAATTACGTACAACGTTCGCACCAGGAAGAATAGGACGTCTTGAGTTGAAACCATATTCAATAGAAATGGTTTAAAAGAAAACTATCAAGTTTAGAAGAGACTTTTAGACATGTACGTTCGAATCTGAGTACACGATATAATCTGGATTTAGCCATATTGCAATATTCCCATGGAAATCAAAGATAAGCAGGAGCTGATTCCTATGTTGGAATTAAAATAAACTTGATTATGTTTTGGAAATCAGGCTTGTTTTAATTTAGCTTTTCCCACCTATAACTCAAATATTTATTACTATTATTTAGAGAAACTTGAGCATTTTAAGCAGCATTGAAATGTAACCCTTTTTACGGATCACTTCTTCTTCTTGACGTTTATAGTCGATCTGCGCCATCTAACGGGTGCATTGTCGACTGCCGCTTTCAAATTGGAGTTTTCTTCGGTCTTGAATTTACGGATCACACTGGATTTATCAAATTCAAATTCGTTGAACATGTAGCAGTAGATGACGCTCTTTAGGTAAATATCGGAGGGTTACATCCATGAGCCCGTCACTCCTTTACAGTAACTTCTTACCTGTTTCTATGGAAACAGTCTGCGAACTCCCATCGGAGTATAAATATTGATGTCAAAATCTTCAGTGTAATGTAAATGAGAACTATTTCATTAATATACCTAGTAAATCTTTAAAAGTTACCCCCAGCAAAATGGAATGGAAGAACGCAGAAGAAGCCATGAGTGCACTAGCAACAAAGCAAGTTTCACATATGCTCCAAAGGCAGGACCAGCTCGAAAAGGTACCGCTCACATTAGTAACTCCCACAAATGGAACCAAATTTTGTCATTTAAACTTTCACGTGTTGTTATAGCTGGATCACCATAAGAAGCGTATGGTACAGAAAAAAGCTTCTATGGAGGCTTTACTCAAGACTGTTGTGCAAAGTCAGATTGAAAGCGTTCGCACTGGTTTGCAAAATCTGCAGTCGGCCTTGGCGGATGTCAAACATGTTAAACCACGGTACCCAGCTAATCGAATGGCTTAAAAACGACCACTAATGAAATTAAAATGATTTGCTTTACTTTTGGTTCACTTCTGTCCCCGGTAGATTAGAAAACCTGCACTCTTCTTTGTATCCCGTAGCAAGCTACGTCCAATCCTTTCAGGACGTTAGACAGGAATATTTCCGGCATTCCCAGTACGCTGCTGCCATGGATAATATGAAACAGTTGTTCGCAGTACCCGAGAGTGTCTCGAAAACCCAGGCTTGGATTAACGATGGACAGTTGCTTCACGCCCATCAGAGTTTAATGGATTTGGAACAAGCTCGCGACGCCTTGTTGTTCGAGTTGCATCGGACGCCCGTCAAAAATAGTTCGGAAGCCGAACTCAACGCTAATCAAATAGCTCTGATGACGTACTTTGTGGATGTTGAGAAGTTAGGTGCTGATCTGGCCAAGCAACTCTGGCTGATCATGAAACGAGCTTTAAACGCTGTTCGCAAGGAGCCCCATGGCGTTGTTACTGCTCTCCGAATTATCGAAAGAGAAGAACAAGCGGATGCCTTTGCTTTGGAAGTAAAGAAAATCCCTGAAGTGCAGCGTTTAAAGGATAGTAACCCCTTTTCTATTGCTTCCCATCTAGCGACAGGCCGTGACTGGCTTTACGCCTCCTGGGCGACCTAAAATGTGGAAAGCCAAGTGCTTGTCTGTCCTGGAAGAGTCGGTTGTTGAGCGGATTGAAGGCAACCAGTTCGAAGAGCGGTCTGACAGCAAATTGTGGTTGGTCCGGCACTTGGAAGTCACGAGACAGATTGTTTTGGAGGATTTACGAGTGGTTCGAACCCTGTGCGTTCCAGTCTTCCCGCCGCATTGGGATCCCATTGTCTTATTCATGGGAATGTATGAAAAAGTGCTGAAATCTCACGTACGTTACCTTTTGGTTGGGTTTTTACAAATTCTCAAAATAGCATTCGGTTAGTTATGTGAATTGTCAGCCGATGGTCTAGAGAGCAACGAGTACACCACGTTGCTGGCCTGGGCGCGCCATGTGTATCCCGGCAAAGACCTAATGGGGCATCCTGATCTAGGCCTCCAAAAGAGCCAAATTGCTCATTTATTGGATGTCAAGATTGAAGAACAGCTTGCTGCCAAGCATCTCAAGGTGAAACGGAGGACCTTTTCTCTCTTATTTTAACCCAGTACTCTTGCTATTCGATGCCTTTGGACAGGATATGGGTAGCAACTATAACGAATGGCTGAAGAAGACTTTAGCCGCCGAAGCGCAAGATTGGCGGGAAGACGCAGAACCTGTTCGCGATTCCGAAGGCTATTTCCACACTGAAGCGCCTATTATCGTGTTCCAAATGGTGGAGCAGAACTTGCAAGTCGCAGCTACAGTGGGCAAAGATCTCGTCCGCCGAGTTTTGATGAAAAGCTTCGAAGAAATCCTTGTCCATGGAGCTCTCTACAGGAACGCAGTTCAAGATTACAAGCTACGCTACTTTGAGGATCGTAGCCAGGTGGAAAAAAGCTCGTTTCTTTTAAGGGTAACCAATTAGGCTCATATTGAATTGTCTTTTCCAGATTCCTTATTTCGCGCAGTATATTATCGCCATTTTGAATAACTGCGACCGTTACGTAGAGCTGGGATCTTCGCTCAGACAGCGCTACGATGGTGTAGATGACACTAGTGTGCTATACAACAAGTTGCAAGTTACCTTTCAAGTAAAACTGAACCTACACCACTAACAGGAAGTCATTTATAAAGATTATTATTTCTTTTTTTTTCTTTTAGGAAATAAGGGACGACGCTGTTGGCTTTCTGCTGGAAGAAGCGTTCCTCGATTTGGAGCCCCATTTTACGGACGTCTGCACTCGGAAATGGTTGGGTTCCTCGACGTCGATGGACACCATCTTTGCTACGTTAAGCGACTACTTCCAGGACTATGTCCACTTGTGTCCGAATAACCTTCGCTGCGTCCTTTTGAAAGCGCAGGATATGCTTCTGAAGAAATACTTGGGAGCCTTTTTCCAGAGAAAGTTAAACCTGAAAATAGTAGAAGAACGTCGAGTCTTCTCGGAAAGACTGCGAAATGAAGGGAGACGCTTGGAAGATTTTGTCCAGTCGCAGTTTGAAGGCCTGAATAACCAACGAACTGACGAAACTGTGGCTGCTGTCACTGCCCTTTCGGAGATTGTCAAGGTAGAGGACGTCGAATTCCTGACGTTGGAACTGCACAGCTTCATCAAAACCTTCCCTGATCTTACGCAAGCGCACCTCATGAGTATGTTGAGTTTGAGGGGGGATTTGGGACGGCTCGAAATGCGACAGTTGATTGGCGAAGTCTTACCAGACGGCCACGTTGACACTTCCGAAACCAAAACTATTTTCACCAGCATTCAAGTTCCTTCCACTTTATTCTGAAGAATTCCCGTAAACGGCTTGTATACTTGTTGCTTTCTATGTCCGCACTATATTACTATTATACGAAGAATATAACGTTACAGGATTCAAGAGTATTTTTTTTAAATAAATAATATCAAGGTATTTTCGAAGCTCAATTTCCCGCCTTGTTGAAGCTTACTATTAGAATTCCTAGATGGCTAAGCTATTAAGCCTTGAGCCATGTTTTATTTGCCTGGATCTTTCTAAAAAGATTAGATCAGGTCAGATTAATCGGCCATTTTTTATCTGATCGGCGTTGACCCTAAATTAGCAGTGAACTGATCGATTTTTTCGGGCCCGACAGATCAAAATCAGTCAACTATAGTGGCCAAATTTTTTCTATACTGTTTCTAACACCGAAGCGCTTTGGCAAACGTAGTTTCAGCGTGGCTTCGGCTCATGGTTCTCGTGGTTCGTCTCGTAGCCTCGTGGTCAGAAGAAATTTTTGTGGTAATAATTGAAATAAAACAATCCCTATATTTTTGGTTACGAAGTTTGCTGTCGCGGTTGTCATGAGTGTAAGGGTTGTACATTTTGCGGCTATAAAGAGGTGGTTTTCATCGAAGCACCGACGTCTTTAAAGACATCGGTGCTTAGAAATAAAGTCGGAGTAAAAGAATACCATTAGGCTTTTTATTCATCCCTAAAACTATTTGAAACATTCCAGTGACTCACATTTTCGTCTTCCATATAGTTTGAACATTGTTCTGAAAAACTAATTGTCAAAAATAATGACCAGGTAATTAGGGAAACTTAGACCCTGCGTTGTGTGTTTTTAAAGTGAATAAGTTTGTTCTGTCGTAAGACTTTTTATTCATGCCAGCAAGGCAACGCACATAACAAACAAGAGAGAGGTCGCAAAGGAATGGAGTGGAAGCATCGACTGCTATTGACTGGGAATCGAAACGTTGTCTGACGAGTGGCGAAAAACGACTGCCTTTTATAGGGGGCCAAACGT
Source organism: Lepidurus couesii (assembly GCA_022832235.1). NCBI lineage: Eukaryota > Metazoa > Arthropoda > Branchiopoda > Notostraca > Triopsidae > Lepidurus > Lepidurus couesii. The sequence continues at coordinate 23,107 of JAGJRP010000596.1, read as the reverse complement.
TGGAGAAAGAACTAGAAGAAAGGTTTAGAAGTACTGGGGAAAAGCTAGTTTTTCACGTGCACAGAAAAGAATGGTTCAATAAAATAGAAAAACAGTACATTGAACACGTGCCGCTAAAAATAGAATAGGGGGTAGGGTAGCAAGGAGACGGGAAATAAAGGAGGAAACCAGAATTTCCGACACTAATAGTCTACCATTTACTTACTACCCACTATTAAATAATAAGTGATCTTTGATCCACAATTGATCGCAAATGGCGAGGTACTAATTTGCTGCAAATGTCCTTTACATTAGCTGATTAAAAAAAAAAAGAGTTCCAATGAAGTTCAAATGACGCCCAACTGTTTAATTTTTCCATTTGAATGCCCTTTCCATTACGAAGGGGGCCACGGGTGGGTGCATCCAATTATTAAGATTACTTGTCATTATGGACGTCAATATAAACATACAAACTCTCCGCGTACGAGCAAAAATTGTACCTATTCTGTCTCAAATCGTTAGTACTTGAACAGGGGTCAAACCCCAAAGAGGGTATATACTATCAAACATGGCAAGTAAAGTGGCTCAAGTATCCATAGGGTCTACTTCGAAAGGGTACTATCCGAGTTCTGTACGAGCTATTTTGAAAGTAATCGCCTTTCTCAAATGGATGGGTTGTTTACCCCTTGTCGCCACTCAAACAAGTATTGGATTGCTCCGAATCCGTTTCGCCAGGTTTCACCTCAGCATTCTTTGGCTCGTGACTACAATTATCTTGCAAATCGTCCTAATGATCGACTACCTCACCCATAAAAGGATACAGAAAGATGACATGCTAGTTAACGTCTTATACTACGGCAGCATTTTTTGCTTAACACTTGTTATTCCGCGAATTGGCCTTGCAAAAAAGACTGCCTTAGAAGTGGCTCTTAATACTATCATAGAGATCCAAGAGTCTTTGGATTCGAACTCAAATTCCTCGAAATTATGGCCCTTGTGGATTCTAATCCTTCTTGTGGAATCCCTAACGGTAAATACCTATTAACTCATTATTAATACGGAATAAAACTTGAATATATGTGCTTTAGACAGTACTTAATAGCATGCGGACTTACTTTACCTATGAGGAATCCAAAGCTATCAGAACATCCATCTTTACGTTGGGTACAGGCATCCCAAAGATTGGGATAACCATATTTTCAATTTGGGAGGAATTTTTTTTCATGTCCTTATGGATCGTGCCTCTTCAACTTTTCTTATTTTGCCGCACAATGGCCATGAATGGCATTGCCTGGACTTGGCCGACAAAATACGTCAAGACTTGTACCCTCAAGTTTCTTGTGCTAACTATGTTGTAAATTGGGAGAATTCCGTGACCGGCGATCTTGGCCACAACAACTTTTTCAGTACCCGACTTCAAAAGCTGCAAGCTATTTCAGTCATGCTGGAAAAGGCTTTTAATGCCGTCAATGCGTACATTGGCATGGCTTTACTCCTCTATTTCACGTGTCACCTTCTGAACATACTCGATTATTTGTACGTCGTTTCCAAAAGCGCGCCTGGCGATCTTTTTGGAAATACTGGCAGAATATTTGCCTTTGCCAACGTAATACTGATGCTATTTCGTAATATAGCGGAACTTCTGTTTGTAATATGGGCTGCAGATTTAATTCCAACAGCGGTAAGAACACCTTTTAAGGCTACTGTATACCTTATTAGCTCGATATTGACCGTCACCATGGGAAATTTCGGAACAACTTATTGCAGAGAATAGATGGCCTACATTTCATACAAAAATGCACTTAAGGATACCATTTGGTTTTGACTAGACTTGAGCGCTAAGCTTTATTTTTCTAGATGAATAAGTGCAAGGAAGTAGTCGTTGGTATACCATTTTGCGATGCCAAAATTAAAGAGGAGTACACATCCTTGGACCACATCCAGCTCCAGTTTTTCCGTGGTTACATAACAGCTATGAATATGGAAATCAGCGCCTATGGTCTGTTCCCTATAAGCAGGAAAATGATTCCACCTGTAAGAAAATGTATTTCTTTTATCTTTCTGTTTGTGATCTTATAGTGTTATGTTATAGGCCCTTGGTACCATTGTCACATACTATTTGATCATCATGCAGTACGCAAAGGACAACGGCAGTGGAATCAACTGTGGCAATGACGAACATTTACTACCGTAATATTACTTCCACTTTGTCTCGCAAACAGCCAGCGCTCTTTAACCTTTCCAGATTCTGTGCTGTGTTAATGCAATGCGGCACTTGTGCCATTTCTGTGTTTGCATTTTGTATCCAAGCAACATACTATGGATTACTAACTTGTATTATTACGGTAATATTTTGGCTCAAAACTCGCACGCCATACCGCTGACGGACTATTCCGAAAACACCATTTCGATTCATTGTGAACTGAAGCACAACAAATAGAACCTGCTTTGAAATGCTGGTTTAATTGTGCTTAAGTGCATTCTTTTAAAATAATCCGCAAAACCCTTTTTGTCTTGTATTGTTCAATATTACTTGCTGAAGCATTAGAAACTACACTTTGGCTAGCATATACCGTTTTGTTTGTGTGCCAATAAATAGTCATGGCGTCCATACTATTATGCAGTGTTTTTCACAAAACCCATTAATTTCAGCTACCAGCAATAAACCAATAAAATCCCTCAGTCGTAGCTTGAGTATATCGCACTTCTAACCTTCGCTGTCCCAAGCGAAGTGCTGGCTCAAGTGAACTGATCCCCTTTTACAAGTCAGTATGATGTTCATTACTTTAACAAGGATTACTATCTTTTGGGGAATAATATCTACAACTATAGGCTACTCAGCTTACAACCTTTTTCACCTCAATTCCACATTATCACGACCACAGACTTAAAAGCGGCTATGAGAGTTCTACGACTGAAGTTCTTAAATTTGCAATTCTGCTGAAGAAAAGCCCAGTTTTTGATTTTCCTCAACCAAATTTCTAGTTCCCATCATTCTTTAAACCAAGTTTCCATCCTTAAAAAAGGTTGTAATTCATGTTAATGAAAATGAATGTTAATAAATTCACGTTAAAGAAAGCAATTTAGATTCTTTTAAGATTTACTTTTAATTTTTTTTAATTACCAAATTATTCTTAATTAAGTTAATTTTACCAGCTGATATTTTAAGATTACCAATTTTTGTATACTTAAACTTTGGTAACGAAATGCGAAATATTACTTTGTAACTTTATAACGAAATTTTACTTTATAACTTGGATCTCCACTTTGTAACTTCAAATGTTACTGTATAGCTTTTAACTATACGGAATACGGAGATTAAGTATATAACTCTTTGTAATAGTTATAGCCCTAAGATTCCCTAGGGTTAAAAATAAAGTTGAACCCTCGTACATGCAATCTACGAACAGAGTTATACGAATCCCTTTAGTCAAACGTGTCTTTAGAATTCCAGTTTTATTGAGTTGGAATAACGTGTCTTTGAATAGAATCTGCCAGAATTCTTGGTCTTGCACTAATCAATATTTCTTGCTGAACTTTGAAAACACTTTGTCAAGCGTATACTGTTTAAGTTTTTGCTAATAAATAGCCATGACGACCATGTAATTTTGCAGTGTTTCATCCAAACACACTGACTGACGCTACCAAAAATAAATCAATAAACCCGTAAAAGGATAGCAGGAGTATCGCACTGTAAACTTCGCTATCACAACTGAGGTAGAGGCTCAAGTGAACCGATCTCTCCCAAGTCATAATGACAATTATTTCCTTAATAAGGAGTATGATTTTTTGGGGAATACTATCTACAACTACTCAGCTTACAACCTTTCTCAATTTCAATACCCAACTATCATGACCACAAACTCATAAGCGGCTATGGGGTTTCTACGATCCAAGTTCGAACTGGTAATATTTATTTCTTAATTTTCTACTTAGACCTCCTAAAAGACCCAGTTTTTGATCTTTTTAAACCCATTTTCGGTCCTTATCATTCTTTAAATCCTTTCAGTGAAACAAGAACTATTTCATAGTTAATTCATATTGTCAGGTTTCGACAGTTACTTGATGTGTGGCTCTCTATGCATTCAGAAACCCTTGTGTACTGCCATCAATTACTGCATTGAAACGGATGGCTCCTCCACCTGCGAGTTTCTGGCTACGGATGTCTGCGTTAGTGACTATGATAGAAATATTCTACAGCTTCAACGCCAGGCTGCAGATTTTGGGATGTACTAAAAAGTAGTTCCACTTGTATTACACCCACGGCTCAGTTGTGTGCTGCAATACTACCTGGTTGTCAACCCAAGGGAGGGTCACTTTGCGACACTTGCACTAGGACATGCCGAGAGTACCACTTGCGATACAATTACAAGAACTATGAGTTTCCTAAATTGCAAACTGTATCTTTCGCCATAACTTTCCACTATATACCAGATTTAACTGCTCCAACAGAAAACACTCGCTTGAATTAATTGCGTACTGACTTTTTAATTTAATGGCAATTGAGCTTATCTGATGGAAAACGTAATGCTTGTTTTTTGATGTAACGTCTGTTTGTTTTTAAGCCCGCAACAATATACTCGACATGATAACAAGTAATATAATAAAGATTGCAGTGATCAATACAAAATTCTAGAGAATAGGCTCTTTTTACAAACTCTTTTGTGTCTATATTGTATGAAATGAAATTTTTGTGACGGAGAGCTTTTATCCAGATCAAATGCAGACGATTCGTCACGCAACGTTCTAACACCTCACAGGTCATGTTTTTGGCGCCTGACCGCATACATGATGTCCATGTACTCGTACATACATGGCACACATTCAGAGTCCAATTATTTCACCCAATATCTAAAATATATTATATATGCATATATAATCTCATTTCATCCATTTGCGACAGTTGAATCGCAAATGTCTTACAAACTACAAACTTATTTGACCTATTTCTTTAAATTTGCAGAAGACACAAAAAGGTAGCATGGAAGTTCATGTGATGCCTACCTGTTTGCCTTTCAAATTTGAGTGCTTTTTTGGAGGGGTGTCCGCTACTGCTTATGCTGATTAGGTTCCGTAATAATGAAAACTTTGCCATTACGTTATCACTATAGAAGCAGCGCATTTTGCTATGTCAATGAAAGAAGACTTACCATTCCTGGATGACAATGTCCTAGTTTCTAAGCATAAGTCGAACCAGAAGGATGGTGTTTTCACACACGGAAAGAAAGACTCAAGTGCAAGCCTTGGGATTCGCTTCTAAAGCGAGCTATCCTTATTCCGTGCAAGCCCTTTTGAAAATCGCCTCCTTTCTGAGATGGATGGGAATTTTACCCATTGTCATAACTTCAACGAGCTCTGGATTGCTTCGCATCAGTTTTGCCAGATTTCACATTACTTCCTTTCTTTGGCTTGCAACCATTGTTTTGCAAATCGTCCTGACCATCGACCATGCATGCAACGAAAAAACCCTAGCGAAAGATGACCTTCTAGTCTACGCATTATTTTTAGGGGGTATTTTTTGCTCAACCATTATTATCCCGCGAATTACGCTTGCAAGCATACCTGCACTAGAAATGGCTCTTAATACTCTCATCGGGATCCAAGGTTCATTGGAATCGACCTCGACGCGCTCCAAGTTGTGGTATGTGTCGATTCTAGTCCTTCTGCTGGAGTTCCTAACGGTAAAAATAGCTTAAATTAATTGTTAGCATACATTACGGTAATTAGTTATAAAATATATACAGATTCGGTAAATAATTGTTATTAGAAATGCTTAAATCTTTTGAATATGCGATATATAGATTATACCGAACACCTTAAAAGTCTACTTTACCTACGACGATTCCAAAGCCATCAGGACTGCCATCTTTACGTTGAGTACCGGGAATCCTGGGATTGGGATCCTCATGTATGGCACTTGGGAGTGGTTTTACTACATCTCGTTATGGTCTGTGCCGATCCAACTTTTCATGTTTTGCCGCACATTGTCCAGCTATTACCTGGACCTCGCCGAAAAAATACGTCACGATTTGCATCCTGACGCTTTGGGTCCAAACCCTGTTGAAATTGTGGGCGACATGGGTCGAAACCGGGATTCGACTCTTCGAGCTCGACTCAAGACTCTTCAAGCCACTGCCGTCATGCTCGAAAAGGCTGTCAGTGCCGTCAATGCGTACATTGGCATGGCCTTACTACTCTATGTTATGTGTCACTTCTTGAATATCTTGGATAACTTGTACGTCGTTTCTAAGTGCGCTCAAGCTGTTGTTTCCGGAGATCCTGGCGGAAAAGTGGTCTTCGCCAATGTAACGATGATGCTGCTTCGGCACACAGCTGAGCTTCTGTTTGTAATATGGACTGCAGATTTACTCCCCTCAGCCGTACGCGTTTAATATAGATCTTTTAGAATATTTGATTCCTTGGTCTTTACTTATACAGGCGCACAAGTGTAAGGAAGTAGTCCTGGGAATCCCATTTTGCACTGAAAGCTTCAATGGCGAGCCCAACTCCTCGGATATGCACCTTCACTTTTTCCGTAGTTACATAACAGCCATGAATGTCGAAATCAGCGCCTTTGGTTTATTCACAATAAGCAGAAAGATTATTCCGAACGTAAGGAACTGTTTCTGATTTAAAAAGCAAAAAATCGTTCAAGTCTTGGTTTTGGCGTTTGCAGGTTCTGGGTACCATAGTCACGTACTACTTGATCGTCGTGCAGTACGCAAGGGACTACGGCAGCGGAATAATATCCACTGTGGCAATGACAAACTCAACTAATGAAACATTATAGAATTTATTAAATTAATAGTTATTAATTATAGAACTTACATGTACAATTCTGAAATACTTGTTAACTTAAATATTTCTTCCGTCTTTCAACGACGACTTGCCAAACTAAAGCTAAATGTGAAGCTAGCTAAATGTAACGGCTCCAAGCATAAATTTCGAAAACTTCTAACGACCCCTAGGAACGACACTGTACAGCTCAAACGCTCTTTGGAGCAGCATTGATAGATGGCGTTTAAAGTCAGATGGCTAAGTTGATTCAAGAAAGAAATACACGACATCGAGAAACGCGAACAAATGAAATATAAACATAACTCGTGTGCGTTCTAGTGCGGTTCCTATTCTTCATTCTAATTTCTGATTTGAATATGGTAAGAGTAAGGCAAGAAAAATGGAATCACCGTAACTAAAACTGAATTGGGCTTGTAGGCTGCCACAACTGCAGACTTTTTGAAAGGCCTACCATCCTACAATGAAAGCAACTTTTCACGATTTGTGATGGATGGAAGCTGTCGAAGCGTGGGAAAGCAACCTGTGGTTTATCTACCTACGAAGGATTACCCTTCTAATCAAGGTCTGCTCGTTCATTTTTCTTTTTAAGATTTCGTAATCTAAAGAGATAAACTATTATAATCCTTACGTTACGATCATTGTTTGCACTCTTTCATAGTTATTGTAACCGAGAAGACCAATATTCTGCTTCGCTATTTGCATAAACAATGGGACAAGAAGGTAGAAAACTTGTACTTACCCTTTTTCTGAGTTAATGGAAATGCGTTTGCATTCTAATATGTCTTTCAGAACACGCAGAAAAGAAGGGAAGGCGAAGGTGATGACGAAGCTACAGCAAGAAAACGAATGCGGCTTGATAACCCTAACCTGTAATACTAGAAGAGGATATACTAGCTGATAAAATCGTGCAGTGTCTTTTTCTTTTGCATCGTTTTCTACACTTGATTCGAATTTCAAATGCGAGTAAATAATAATAATAATAACTCTTTCCGCACGTCAATTAAAATACAGTCGGAAAAATTTAGAAACTTTTTTTTATTGGCAGTATATGTAAAAAATTATATAGCCCGGTCTCTATATACAAAGGTTATGAGTTAAAGAGTTGTACGTGACTGGGTTAAAAGTAAGAACACCGCGCACACACATACATACATACACGCACATATACTCAAAAGGTTGCATAGCACAGACGAGCAGCATTTTAATTCGGCTGGGGTGCTTTTTTTTTACTTTGACACTTGTTCAAAGAAAGACTTTTCCTAAACAAGGGGAAAAAAGACTAAAAGCAAAGTTGGCTTCGTGCATCCAGATTTTTTTCCTTAGAAAAAGGGGACAAAGGATTTAAACTGCAGTTAAGACTGGTGCACAGTTTAGTTACAATAATGCATCTGCCGCGTTTGGTGGCATTTGTCGCACTCCACCTTACAGCACCAAACGAATCGACAGTTGCATTTGTCTTCCACGCTTTGCATCAATGTCTGGTAACCTCGCCCACAACACAACAAACTGCAGCCATCCGTCCCTGGGCTAGTACGGTTACAGGCTCTCCCTTTGGTGCCCAGTACCCCCAAGCTATTGAGTTTTGGATAAACGTGTTTTATTAGGACGATCAGAACTATGACTGACTAAGCCACAACAGTGAATTTTTCGTTTTTTTACCTTAGATTACGGTGGCAGTAATCAGGGGACTCGTCCAAGAAAACCAGATCCTTTTTCGTGGGTCTTTTTGCACGCTTGTCAACCGTTCGCAGCTTTTTCTTTTTACTTCGGTTGGAAAAGGTTACCTGACTGGCTCCGTCGAAGCGCTCTAGTAGCGATTTCCCCACCTTGGGCCAAAAAGTAATTAATTTAGTTAGTATAAATTGTCAAGATAGCAATCCTTTGCTGAAGCACTACTCAACGCACGTTTTCGAAAGTCGACATTTTTCTCCAGCAAACTTTGACCGTACACGAACCAGAAACTCCATGACATTTACAAACGAGTTGCATTTGACTGCGAATGGCCTAAAGAAAACAAAGTTCCGCTTTGTAAAACATTCCCAAAGAGCTCAAAGTTATACTCGTCTGCCAGCTTCGTTATTGTGCATGTTCATTAGTCCTTCCACGTGCTCCGGGTCTTCCCTTGCGTCCACGAATTCTTTGCTGAATCGTTCTCCGAAGTTGATGTCCTATATAGAACATGGGATAACTGCAATTTTAAGTGGCCGGGTTCTTAAAAACCAAGCTAAAACAAGGACTTTTTGGCGCAACGTACATCCGAGCAACCTCCCCATTCCCAACCGCGTGTGGGTCTTTGTCGAATCTTACCGTCGCACCCACACTCATTTATTTCTCCTTTGCTACACGCACGGGTCACCGCATAGGCGACTCCGGCGGCCGATACCGCGTAAACGTACGCTCTTTCTCGACTACCTGAAGATTTAAAAGCAACACAAACCATTTTACAGTTGAATGAAATCTTCAGTGCCACAACTGTGTTACTTACGAACGGACAAAACGCCGCCAAATACGGATGCCGTATCGTCGTCAAAGGTGGAGCAATTCCAACGATATGTTCGGAACTGGTTCTGGCATTCTTCGATTCCCATGCGAGCTCCTAAGCTCACCGTCTAAGGAACGCTCATTTTAGTATACATTTATCATTTTCCAAACAATTTCGTAGTAGTTTCGTTGCTACTGCAGTTCGATTAAATGTAAGCAAAATGGACTTACTGAAAGTATGTTCGTCGATAGACCACATAGTTCGCGCTGTTTTTCGACTAGGTAATAGAGCCGCTGACAATGGTCTTTGTAGCTCGTGGGAGTTAATTCCAAAGTGCTTTGGAATATACTGGGTGTTCCCAGTACCCTGTAAAAGATCGACAATGTAGTCATATCAATTCCGTTCACCCGTCTCAGTTATAATATGTTTTGACGTAACGTTAAGCAGACGTAAGCAATACGGCATTACTGGTCAAGAACTCACGAACGTGAACCAAACCCCCAAAAACTTGAAGCAACAACCCCTTGTAACGGTCGTTGTAGAAAATAATTGGACCGTATCGAAGCTTATATCTATGACAAAGGCCCCTGTCGTCTATAATTAGCCTAGCGTAAAGGAGCTTTAATTTCATCCCATCACATCCAACTGTGTATGGATCCCTTAATAATGATGGTCGATGAGGGTCTTTTGGCGTATATGAGTATTTGACAGCCATTCAAAACTCGGATTCACCCCCCAGAAAAAGAGGTTCCCCAAGGAGGTGCTTCTCTCTCTCTCTTGTCCACTATCATAAAAGCATCCTGTACACGTGTTTTTATACTTTCTTTTGTATTGCTTTGAAAACCTTCGTTATCCGCTGTGGTATACTCTTTAAGTACCTTGGCTAGCAGGTCGTTATGAAGCTAGTTTATATAACCCACGGGAGTTTGGCTCTTCACCCCTAATAAGCTGCAAGTCCGCCAGACTTCATTGGAGGACCAAAGTTTCTCTCTTGCTCCCTCTCTTCCAGAGATTGCAATTCAGAAGTCTCAAGATTTGCTAGAATTTCCCCTTTGGCCAACCCCTGATTCTTTTTTTTTTTTGGCTCGTTCCGATTTCGACGTGGTAATAACCTTTTGTTAGCCATCCATTTATTGAGGGGAAAAGCTTCGATAAAATGGTTTTATTTTTCCCCTTTTTGGAGCGCCCATCACATAGATTCGTAAAAAAGGTGAATGGACAGTTTTGACCCTGTGCAAAAGTTTTGTTCCCCAGCTTGGCTTTGATTTGTTACGCTTCCGTAAGCACACGCAATACAACGCTTTTTCGCTTTTACGTTTGTACGTCACGGTTACAATGGCAAATTTATGGTGTAAAAAGGGCTGAAAGGCACATGTTCGCGAAACGTTCTAGGGTGGGTTTCCATTTGGGCTGGTAACTTATAACTGTATAAGCCGCACGGCGATACAATTCCAGTTTTTATTATAGAACTATATGCAATGGGTATAGGAATGGTTCCTCTATATATTCCACATTCTGGTATCCCCCCAAAAGCCAGTTTTTATTTCATGAAAGAACATATAACCAAAGCTGTAACTTTATGTGTTGGAACGTTTTTCTGTACCGAAAAACCCATTTTCGAGTTATTTTCGCTCTTTTTATGTATTTTCGCCTTGACGGCATTTAGTGCTCTTCTTTTAAGGCATGTTTGAATGCCACAGCCGAACAATCCGTTGCGTTTACTTTATGATCGAAGAGGCGAACAATGAAAAGGCAGTGTTCCTTTGAGTCGAAAAAGAGATGGTCCAGAAACTGTCCAAAATATGAGACACTTGTAACCGGTTCTTCTGTAACGTAACTTTGCTATATATTCTATCATTACTTTGGGGGGAGTTTTAAAAGGTACACACTTTTCGCTTGAACGCTGCAGCAATAAATGCATATCCACCCCCACCAGGTGGACTCTAATAGGCCATTCGGCGAGAATTTATGGCCGGTTCTATAGCCCTCTGTGCTGCTCTGAGTCACTATATGCCACAATGCCGAGGCCCTTTTCTTTCTTTCTTATTTTTTCCCCCTTACGTCCCTTTTCCCGATTTCTTAGGATTCGGCGAGTATAATCAGGAAAAAGGGACAAGTTGGACTTGTTTGGGAGTTGGAAAACAGTTTTCGCGTCTCTTTGGCCGTGCCTTATTCGAAGTCCACGATTCCGAGTCGACGAGCCAACGGTTCCATTGCTGGCTGTGGCGGCTCGCAGTAATTAAGAGCCATGTTGCGTACAAATATTTAACGGCGTGTTTTGAGTTTGTTTAGCTGGAAATCAGGAAGACGAGTTAAATCTTGTTTCAGAACCAGGCGCCTCGTCATGTTTGTATAGACCCCGCGTTTAAGGGAACGTTTAAGCTATTTTTCCCCACAAAAATGTTATTTGGGGTTATTTGCTGGTTTTGGGAAGAGGTTTTGGGTCCAAAAGGAAGAGGGAGGAAGACATGATGTTGAAGCTGGGGACCTTAAGCGCAGACCAGTTTAGCCTGTAATGGATGGAAGCGAAGGAGTGGTTGGTATATAAAAGTTGTAACCCCTCTCGTTTTCCCTTGTCATCAATGTCCTACGCAGTGACAATTTGTGGTCGCGATCCCCCGTATACACATTTTGACCGTAGAGAATTGCCAGGCCCTTACTCGCTTTCGCTTTTGGCTTTGGGCGCGCTTTGCGCTGTTTTCGGGGGCTCTTATCATTCTGACAGTTGTTTTCATGGGACAATATTAATATTACTCCTGCCACGCAGAGCGCGGCTAATGACCAAATTATACAAAAGGGGCTGCTCTCTACAACACTTGCTCGCAATTACCCATTTTTGGTGGGGAAAAAGCACTAGAAAAGATCTTAAAAAGGATGAGATCCTATATAGCTCCCTAATTATCGAGAATGGTTTTCTGTGGGTTCGAAACGACTTTCTTCCCTTGCATTACACCACTTCCCTAAATGCCCGTGTACATGCAGAATTACTGCTGTGGGGGGGTTTGCGAGGTTAGTCGTATCTCTGATTGCTGGACGAGTGATTCAATCCCTATTTCACTAATACACATTTCACATATGTATGTAAATAAATAGAAAGGTGAGAATTTTGCGTTATGAAAAGCGAGCTCACCACCAGGTTGCCGAGCTGGGAGTCAATATCTGCAGCAACAGAAAACACACTTGAACAGTGGTATGTCCACTGGAGATGTAACCAGCATGGGTTTTCCGCTGCCGGAACTTTTCCACCTCCATTGAGAACCGAAAATACGTAAAGGTATATTGTGGAATCAAACTACTGAGGATGACCAAGCGCTTATCCAGGCTGAGTGCGACTGATGTATCATACAGTATGCTTTGCCTTTCATGGTTTTTGCTTTCCGAAGGGTTTAGGGTAAAAATCCATGTTTCGATACTAGAGCTGTGGATTGTATGGTCCCTTTTTGCTGTGCTTTTCACCATTGCACGGAGAGTGGTCGCTCAAGCTAGAGCAGCACAGCCTCCTGTCCAATGAGCAATGCCAATGAGGAAGGAGAGAATAACAAAGGACAGATCCTGGGGCGGAGTTTATGGTTGCAATTAGTTCGGCATTTACGCATTTCAGTCAAGAGGGACACACGTGAGCTATACGAGATTTAAAATGGCGGTAAGAGGGAGAATCGGATCCTATAATATAATGTAGGGCATTTAAGAAAAAATAGAGAGTTAAAATGAGAAGGGATGAGTGGTATTAATGAAGCTATAAATAATTAGAAATCAGAGAGAGAATGGCTGCGCAGCGGGATCTTCTAAGCTCCACCCCTTTCTCGTAAGTTTGGGTATTTTTCAATGTTACTGAGTTAGTCTACTAAGTTTGAAAATTTATAATTAATAAATCATAATATTTACATGTATAATTGCCTGATTTTTCTTATATTTAACACTGGTGAGGAAATAATAGAGCATTGCAAATTGTCTTTGATGCATTTCTGCGTTTTTATGTGAAGCTTGATAGAGCTAGAAAATGAATAGCGATCCGCTTGCAACTCGCTGCAGGTCGCGGTTCTATGGTTTTGTCGATCGCCTTGCGCAGTTGAGTAGCATGAGCCAAGCAAACAAGCATGGTGGTGTTTTGGCTTTAGTGTTGAGCTTCGGTTTTTTGTAAAGTCTAAACTGCATTATTATTAACTAGACTTCTTTTGAGCTAGTGGAACTTGATTAAAAAGCTAATTTATACAAGTAAATCGGTTCGATTTTTAGGAGACGTAAACGGCAAAGGTATGACTGTTGATTGGAAATACCCAAATTCATCAATCATCACGTTACGTCGTTAGTTATGTTACGTTAACGAACGCTTTGTTTTGCTATTATTAAATAGAGTTCATCGAATGATCTCATTACTACGGCCTGTTAGAGCCTCAGCTTTTTAAATGGAATCGACAGATGTCAATGAAAAAGAAGGCCACGACGCTTTAACCGTAGTGGAGTAAGTTGTTTTCGAAAAGCCATCTGGAAGACTAAAAAGGAAAGGAAGATAAAGTCTAATTTTCTGTTCACAGACCTCACGTGGAAAGCGTTGTACATCTGGAAGCTCCTGCTATTGAAATTGAGGCCGCCTTACCTGCGGTGGCACAATTCGAAGGTTCTTCAGATGATGAAATCATTCTTCCTTCCCCTGAGCAAGCACCCAGAACCCATCGTCTATTAGTCGCGGTTCAGCCAGCCGATGTATCCCACGAAGCGCTCCTCCCTCCACTCCCGCCTGCCGCCAAGCCAGAAGCCAGCTTAAACCCCGTCAAGCTCGGCGAAGACCAGCTCACGCGCGAATTGGAACTAAGTCCCCAGCGCTACGTTTTCGAAAAGGATCAGGAACGTCCTTCAGGTCGTCTTTGTACCAGAATCAATTTCGACGTCCCCTTGCACACGCAGAACCCTTCTCAAGCGCTGGAAAGTCAAAAGACTCAAAACGACGCCAAATCCCAACCTTTCTCCTTACTTTTCTCGCCGAATAAAAGCGCTCAAAACGGCTCAGAAAGCCAACGAGATATTCTTGTGTCCAGCCAATCGGGCGTAATCGAAGGAAACACCACGCCCACTTCATGGAGAACCGGTAGCATCGCCAACAACACAGTGGCGCCCCCGGATTGGACCAAGTGTCATGATTTGACCCTGAAAGAGAAAGTAATTCTACTTTTTTCGTGTGTAGTCTTGTTCTTTGTTCGAGTTCTTAGTTGAAAGGGGTCTTTCAAATCTTCTAGGCGGGTCATACATCTACACCCAACCAGTCCCATGTTGACGAACTCCATTTAACTGACAGCGACATTGCCCATACCGCGTCGCGTGAAACCACGCCCAATAGTCAAGGTCAGACTGAGCCGTTAGCCGTAGTGGATGAGGCCAAGTACTGGAAACTAACGATCGAGTGCAATTTTGGGAAGGAAGTCAACCCTAATAGGATAGTTCGGGTAGGATTATTAAACTGCTTCATTCATTTTCCCTTCTTATTTATATTTATGAATTTTTTGATTAGGTTTTGCCCAAGTTTTCAGGGGTGTTGCATTACGTTTTTAGCAGTGGCGAGAAGAAGTTTGTGGAAGATATACCCACGGAAAGTTCCATTGCGACTTGGTCTTCTTGCTCCTTTACCACCGTCAACTCCACTGGCTATTTAGCAGATACCTCTGGTTCATCTAAGCAATCTTCACGCCTTTCCAGGCACGTTTTCCCTCCAAAATGGCTCTTATTTATTCCTGTAGTTTTCAGTATTTGTTACTTGGATTGTGATCATCATTGGGTTGTTCTTGTTATGTGTTTAGGGGATCGGTGGCATCTTCTATTGCAGCAGGCATGTTCCCGGGATCCCATTCTTCCAGGATGAGCATCGCTTCGGCGGGTAATTTCTTTTTCTAGAAAGATGGATCCGGCTGTAATATGGACTATTTATGTTCTTTCTTTCTGACAAATTAAAGCTAGTGTCGACTTTCCCAAGCCCTCGCATCCAGTTCGACCACGTCCTGGTCCCAAATCTACGAGCAGTCCTGAAGTTATTACTCTAGAAGACAATCCAGGGCCCGAGAATACTACTCCTGTTGATTCTGAATTGGTATGCATAGGCTTAATATAGATTTTTTTGTGTACTCACGTATTACCAATTGGTATTGCACAGAAGAAACAAGAGCCTGAACTAGAAGTTATGGAACTTGTGGCTGAAAAACCTGAGGAAAAGAAGGATTCAACACCTACCGAAGAACCCATGACGAGCATTGTATCCAAAGACACGCCCAACGCTCGAAAGCGAGGCAGGAGGCTGAGACAGTTGTCCGGGGTTTCTGAAACTACTACCAACAGCGATGACGACTTTGTGCTTGACAAAAAGGACAGAAAGGGATCTCCAAAAGCCAGTCCCAGCAAAAACCCCAAGAAGAGAGCGAAATCCTTGTCCCTGGAGGCTGAAAGCCAGGCGCAAGGCGCGAGCACAAGTCAAATCCAGCGAAAAAAGCGACTGACTGAGCCCAAAATATCCGAGGAAACACTCTCGGACGTTTCCGCGAGAGAGGACATTATGGAAAGCGCCGAAGATCTATTAAAGCAGGCCGAGTTGCAGTGGAACGAACTGCGATCCAAAACTCTGGAACAAGGTATGAGCTCCCCTTGGCATGTCTTTTCAAATTATAAATGGTAAAATACAATATTTTAAGACATTTGGTTTGGAAAGGTATGGACGTGTATGCACGCTGGCCTAATGGGTACTATTACCCAGCTACACTTCAAACGCGAGAATCGGACGGGCGATGGCTCGTAGAATACGCAGACGAACGACTCCGGAAGATACCGGAGCACCAAATCCTGCCCATTGGCCTGCTCCGAGTGGGCCAAGCCGTTTGCGTCGATTCCGAGAACAAAGACACGGAAAGTCTCTGCCGACCAGGCTGTATTCTTGGCTACAAACGGGTCGGCGACCAAATAGCCTACTTGGTAGATTGCGAAGGCAGCGACGCCGTGGTTTGCGAACGGAGAAACGTCTTTTTTACCAGCGACCAAGCGAAGGAAATGGAGGTATATCTGATACATTCGGGTCGTGGAATTATGGTGTAATTTTTTTTTTTTTTTTAAGGCTATGAACGTTGTTAAAGCCGTTTTTACACCCTATGGAGCCAATGTTTCCCTAGATAACATCGTAGAGGGTAAACGCAGACGAGGAACTTGTGATCGACCGGTTAGTTCGCCTGGCGTGCCAGTAAGCAGTCCTCGTACTCCGCGGCCGTCCGTTGGCAAGCGAATCCGAGGCAAGCATGACCCGTTGTTGGACACCAGTACCATGAGCGAAAGCAGCGAATCGGTTTTGTCCGGTTTGGAGGCTTCTTTACGCCAGCGAGTCGTAGCACGATTCACAGGCCAAGTAGAGAAGGAAGACGAAGAAGCTAGCGCCACGGTAAGGGATCCAGCAGAGACAGAATTACTAGGTCCTTTGCCGGAAACATCGCTGTTTGTGGAATATGCCTTCTTGCTAACACGTACCTGCAAAATCTTGTCGACAGAGGGCGAAGAGGAATGCGCGTACGACAGCATACCGTACGTCAAGTCGCACCTGGCAGAGCAGCTCAGCCAAGGTGGGGGTTTAGTGCTCGAGCGCTTTAACTATTCTCAGATCTCATCCAGGCCTATCACTTTGCTCATTGCCAACCGCCCTTGTCGCACAGAGCGCTATATTCGCTGTTTGGCGGTAGGGATCCGCGCGGTTTCGCATCAGTGGATAGTACATTGCTGCCAGCAAGGAAAACTACTGCCGTGGCAGTCGTATACGCTGTCAGCAGGGTTGGCTTTAGATGGCAGTGAGCTGTCGTGGGATCATCGAGGCAATTCTTCGGTTTTTAAAGGGATGCGAATCCTGGTGACGTCGCACAGCCCTGGTTTCTTGGATCTGTGGCAGCCATTGTTGCTTGACGCACAGGCCAGTGTCGTAAAACGCCTACCTGCTCGGAAAAAGAGCAATGGTGTAGCGTCTGGGGCTTTATGTGTCGATGTGGTGGTTTCGGACCAGCAATGTTCTGCGGCAGTCTTACGAACCGTATCGGAAGCCGAGATCCCCATCGTTTCCACGGAATGGGTTATCCAGTGCTTGATTTCTGGGAAAAGACTAGGATTCCAAGACAGTCCGCACTATGCTTATGACTATGGCAAGGTGCCTTAAAACGAAAAGAGCTTACAGAACTTGATTCTTTGTCATTTTCTTGTTTTCAATGAGACATATATAACTGCAAGTTATTGGATTTTTATTGGATTGTTGGGGGCAAACCTTGGCTTTTGCATCTCGAAAGAGTTTTTGGCCGGAATGTGTAATAAGTTTGGACAATAATAGACAATTGTTTGACGTTCAGATAAAAATGTCCTAATGAATGTGTCCAATTCTTCCAACAATCAATTCGGAAAGCCTTTGGGGCAAAATTATTAGTTGCAGAGTAATTGTCAGATGGCGTTCCCAGCTATAGTGTACTGCCTGGTTAAATCGATAAAGCAGAATCTGCCTCATTGCTGGGTCCTGTTTGTTTTTACCCCGCAGACATCATGGCCTAATGACAGCTCGTTTATTCCGGAAGGTGTGTTACGAATAAGCTACCTTTTTACAATTAAATTAGTTGTTTTTAACGCAAGTTGTTGACTTTGGTGTGAGGATTAAATTGTAAGTATTCCTTTTAATGTTTTCTATGTACTGAATAGGCATGTCTGTATTAACTTAGTTAATTCCTTAGTCAATCATTAATTGCTAATTAAATGCCGCTTATTTGCAAATCCTTTTTTAAGACCAAATCGAAAATGACTGCCACAGACGAACCAAATGCAGAGGCAAGCGAGCAAGATGGAGGAGAAACAATTTCTCCTCCTCCAAACGGCCAAGGCTCAACTCTGTCAAAGATAACGCAATTTGCATCAAGCCACAGAGTGGAAAGCCTTTTATGGTTAACGAGAATATTGACCATTTTCTTCTCCTTATCCTATTTCATTTTCCCCTTCGGGTAAGCCTCTCACGACCGAAAAAAAGCTTTCGTCTTAATGATTAAAATCCCACTTTTATTCGGTTTTTCAGGGATCCTGTCAACATATACTACAAAGCCCTGGTTTCCAATTGCGCGACAAGTGCCCTACGACTGCACCAGCGTGTACCCCGAGTATCCATATCGCGTGAATTCTTAGCCACGGTGTTGCTCGAAGACAGCGCCCACTACTTGCTCTTTTCCTTAATTTTCATGTACAACGCCCCCGTTAGTCGTAAGTGGCTACTTGATGGATTGGTTTTCTGTGACCGAAGCTAAACTGTTTGTTTCATTAACTATGTAGTGGCCATTGTCCCCATTCTGCTCTTTGCAGTCCTGCACACGTCTAGCTTCACTCTCAAGTTTCTTGACGTAAGTGGGGTGAAGCCTTTTCTTTTCAATTTTAGCTATTCATTCATTTCATTCCGCGTAGGTTATTTCTTCATCAAGTCTGGGACTATTGCGAACCGCCATCGGGTTTGTTGAGCTACAAGCCGTATTCATTTTCCGCTCTATAGCGTTCGGCGAAATATTTCTCCTACCCACGTGTGTCTTGCTAGTCTTCAGGTAAATATTGATTTAGAAAACGAACTTTGTAATTTAAAAAAGGGTTGGTGTAAATGGATCCATTCGTTTTAGTGGCCGATTTTCCATCTTTTCGGTATTTTTGTACTACCGCTTCTTAGTGCTGCGCTATTCATCGCGTCGCAATCCCTATACGCGAGTAGCATTCAGTGAACTCCGAATGCAAACCGAGTTTATTGCTAATCACCCACGGTGCCCGGCTGTGGCCGCCCAAATGTTGAGAACTCTCATCGGCACTGCATTGCGTTTTGCTCCCAACATTCCACCCAACTGAAATGTCTTATAAACCTTATCAGTAAGTCACATTCTTTCTTTTTTTGGTCCCTGACGTTGTGCCCATGAGTCTAGTGAAACATTTTTTTTTGTCAGTAAAATACAGCGCGTCACGCGCCTAGATACAGTTGGTTTTTGATAAGCTTAAAGCCAAGTTTATCGCTTTTTTTTTTTACTTCCAGTATAACCCAGAATGACAACAGATCTGGGAATTCACTTGAACACAAATGAAGGACTTGAATAGATTAAGTTAGCTGCGATCGAGCTTTTCGGTTCTGCTTATATAGCGCAGAACTGACTCGTATGAATAGAAACTGAGGCCAGAAGACATGACAGCTTTCAGTAAGGCAAAAGAGAGGCCTTTATAAAGGCCCAAATACCCGTTTTTAGCTAACACGGAGAACAAAACGCTTCTCATTCGAGTTTCAATGTAGTGTGGGCTGAGCGGATGATTGGCGCCTCGCATCTGCAAGTGCTTTTTGATGAGATCTAGGGGATACACTGCCGTTTTAGCAGTGGCACCGGAAATGGCTCCAATCACGAAATGCATCTGGCTAGGATATCCGTCTAACAAACGACAACTCAGTTTGAATTGTATTTACATAGGGGTCATTTACCAGGTCTTAGGGTCTGTAAAATGGAATCCAGTAATTTGTAGACTGCGAACTGGACTCCCACGTAGGGAGCTATCTGGACCAAGGTTGACAGTAAGCCGTTATACAAGGAGAAAACACCTTCCTGTCGAACAACCGCTTTGAAAGTATCCAAAGTCCCTTTGTAGACCTGAAACGTGATGTTTTGGGGGTTAGAAGATGCGATTAGACTGTTTTTGAGTACCAATTTTTCAGTTTGCGCTACGAGTCGAGTTCTGATTGTGTCGAAGGGAAAGGAAGCGATGGTTGCGGCACAGCCAGCGACTGCTCCCGCGGTGAAATTGACCAGAGCTTCATTGACGTAAGATGTATTCTGTGCTGGGCTTAGCTTTACAGATGACTTGCACCAGTCAAAGGCAGTGAACTGCGAAAATGAGGGTGAATTGGGTTCAAGACAAGTTTGGTAACATTTTTTGCATACCTGGAACATGCCGTACGAGATAGAAAGGGCTTGAGCTGGTACGTGCCCCTTCCAGAGGGACTGGATGCCTTCATTTTGAACAATGCTTTTGACTTCATAAGCCAGACGATTTAAGAAGGTACTATTCTTGTTTACGCAGTGGATTCCCAACTAAAAAGCACAAAGGGAAGAAACAAAGATGGCTAGAATTATAAATATGGTAGCGAGTAATATTCGTATAAGAGGATACTTCTCATCATGGCCGTTTCCGTACTTGGTAGCGGATTTTCAAAACATCCAAAGGCTGACAGCAAAGTCGAGTGAAGAAACCACTTAGAGCCCCAGCGGTCAGCGTATTAGAGTAAACATGGGTTTCTTGACCGGCTTTTGAAGGACGGGTCATTGCCAACAATCGACAGTCTGAATCCAAAGGTTGAAGAAAGATACGGTTCTTGTTTTTCTTAAACATACTGTCACTAGATGGCGGATTGAATTACTAGCTACGATTGCCGCTTGAAGGCGCTAAAACTCTTACGGTAGGCTGTCCTTTCTGGTCAAAAAAGTATTCCTGGTAAAAATGTATTCCCGGTAAACCTGGATTTCTGGTAAAAAGGAATTTCGGAGCTTACGGATTAGTTGCTACGGATTGTTCACTACTAACTTTACGATAGAAAAGAATTAAACGTGGTGGATTAACTTTCACAGAACCCGTAAAGAGAAGCCATTGCTGGCTCGAATTGATTGAATTACTGAATTTTGCACAGTCCACAGATCAGTTATACTCTCGTATGTGGTATAAGAATATATGGAAATGAAGAATTGGGCTTATTTTAAGTTGATATCAAAATAAAAAGGATTACATAGACCTTAAGCTAAAATATCTTAAGGTAGCATGACAAGCTGTCATAATTGTACCTCGATCCTTGGTATTGCTTCGAGCGCTGGATTTTTTTAAAATTATTTCTCCACTCGGTAAAACCGGATGTTGCAATCACCACATCATCTCGCGTTTACTTTCCCTTTTCAAAAGAACAGGTTTAACCCTTCGAATTGGAGTTGCAGCGGTTATAGGCCTTGCACAATTCAGCTGTAAATTACCCAGAGGTGCTCATCCCCCTCATGCCCAAGAGGAGCTCCCCCCCCAACCCCTACAAATTCCTAAAAATTCCACCCCCCCTTTTCGAGGGGGGAATTACCTTCAATTCCCCCCCCCAGAACATGGCCAGATGGTGGGGTTGGTGGGTAGGCCGGGTACGAGACGGTTCATCACATTGACACTTCATCACACGCCACCTTTTAACATGCCCTGACACTTCATCACAAAGACACTTAATCACAATGACACTTCATCATATGCCATCTATAGCCAGACATCCAAGCCATCATATTATGTGGTATTCTGTGTATATTGCAATTTGTCTGTTTAAATCTTCGAATATACGTTTTAATTTTGTAATTGAATGCCATGGCTTCGAGGCTTCCGGCTTCCTAGATTTGGTTGGTATATGGCGGGCCAAGAGTTTTGGTCCTTTGATGTCTGTGTGGTGCAATAAAACTTTATTCTAGATCTATAGAGCATAATATCACTTGGGGTTTTCTGTTAGGTAGTGTAAGAAACTATTTTTGGGATTAATTCCACTTAATAGGGTAATTAACATCGAACGAATCCGTTTAGATTATATATTACAATTTTATAAATAATCACTCATACATTGTTGAATATTTACAATAAGTTATAGCATATTTACAACTTATAGCAATTATGGCCTTTTTATAATAAAAAATAACTGCTGATATGCAGCTGTTTGATACAGATAGTAACTTGATTTCGACTTACAAAACCCATACCAAATGTAAATCAGGAAAATTAACTTATAAATCAAACCATCGATCATCACTAGAAAAACCTCAGTGATATTATATGCCCTATAGATGTGGGCATATACTTGTGTGCCGCCATATACTTGTGAGTTTATGTATATGGAACTAATAACAAGACTTTTTTGTAACTTTTTAGTAAGCTTTTTGTAATCTTGTAAGTTTTATTCTTGTATTTTTAAAAAATTCTTGTAATGCATTTGATCATATGTGTTTTATTTCTGCATTACACTTTGCGTATTTACTTTTGAAAGGTTAAATAAAATAGAACAATTACACGTATATTCAAAGATTCACACCACATTCATAGACAATTACAACTACCTACAGAAAATCCCAAGTGCTATTATATGCTCGATATGTCTTGCACCACATGGCAGCGAAGGACGAATAATAAGATACTTTGGCTCGCCGTATACCAAATAGGTTATTCCTGTTTTTGTTTTTTTACTCGTTTGTTAGTTTTTATAGCCATGTGTTTAATTCCGTTTGTTAGTTTTTGGGTTGGCGTTTTGCCCTTAGGGCAAGCCAACCTTTATTATTCATGTGCATTCATATATACACTGTGTATTGTGGCGGATCGCTCTTTTTCAAAGTTGTATTCCTTCTATCGTCCCAAGCCGGACTGCCTTTCCTCTTCATTCTTCTGCCCTTTTATACATTGGCAACTTCGCAACCTTTCAATAACACTCAATGTTTGTACCCTAACCCGACCTCGACCTTTACCAAGAACCATGTCAATTAGTCAAACCAAACGTTGAGATGGTCACTTGCAACACTCGGCCCTTCGACCTTACACTTTCAGTCGCTCCATCCTTGACCCGCGACAGTATATTTCTGTGAAATATACACACAACACCACCTAATCTTCTACATAAATCTAGGAAGCTGGAAGCGCTCATATTAGTAAACAAAAACAAGTCAGATAATGTACTCCGATAATATGATGGCTTGGATGTCTGGCTATAGATGGCATGTGATGAAGTGTCATTGTGATGAAGTGTCTTTGTGATGAAGTGTCAGGGCATGTTAAAAGGTGGCGTGTGATGAA
>JAGJRP010000595.1:0-36588 GCA_022832235.1 Lepidurus couesii | reverse complement strand
ACTATTTCATTGCTTAGCATCCTTTTTCATTGTTAGAACTATTTTTTTCACTGTTAGAATCTCATGCTCAATGTTAGATGCCTGAATTCATTGTTGGGATCCTATCTTTCATTGTTAGATAGTTGTTAGATGTTATCTAGATGCTAGCTAGACCATTTTTTTCACTGTTAGAATCTCATTCTTAATGTTAGATGCCTTAAACTTAATTCACTGTTGGGAGCTTGGGACCCTATTTTTCATTGTTAGAATATTAATTCACCGTTAGAATTTTTCTAAATATTAGAAGCCACAATTTATTGTTGGTACTATCTTTTCAGTGTTAGAAACCTTAATTCATTGTTGTGCCTCAACTTTTTAATTGCTCAAAATGCTTTATCATTGTTGTGTCTCAACTTTTTCATAGTTAAAATCTTATTTTCAACGTTAGGCGCCTTAATTCATTGTTGGGATAATATTTTTCCATTGTAGAACCTTATTTCATTGTTGTGCCTCAACTTGTTAATTGCTTAGAATGATTTTTCATTGTTGGGATCACCTTTATCATTGTTAGCATCTCACTTTCAATGTTAGATACCTTAATTCATTGTTGGGAGCACTTTTTAATGATTAGAAACCTTATTTCATTGTTGTGCGTCAAATTTTTAATTGTTAGAATACTTTTTTACTGTTGTGATCGCTTTTTCAAAGTTGAAAACTCGTTTTCAATGTTACACGCCTTAATTCATTGTTGGAATCCTGTTTTTCCTTTTTAGAATCTTAGTTTACTGTTACAATGTTTTTTTTCGAATATTAGAAGCCTTAATTCATTGTTGGAACTATGTTTTCACGCTGTTCGTTAAATAATACCACTTTTTGAAGAACATTTTAAAAATGAAAAACTCTAAATCGATAGTGTTTAATTAGTTTAAACACCAAAATAGTTTAATTTAAGATAAGAATAGAAGCTGAAAACTAGGGTTTCTATTCTGGGCCGGCCACGGGAAAGCAAGACGCGGTGAAAAGTTATTGGGCACGTTCCTACCGTGACTGAAACGGGCGGCTTTCTTGCGCTATGTTAATGCGCTCGGCCACGTGTCCGCTCGTAAGTACAGTACCGTACGAGCGTTCAAGTTCATAAACAAAGTTTCCGCGCGTTATTGTAAAGTAAATTGGTAGGGAAATCCGATTATTATTACAAGCTTCTCTGGTGACACAATTTGCTGGCGGGGATTGCCAGACCCCCCTCGTTGGAAGGGCAAAAAGCGTGACAAGTCCATAGGATTGTTTTTCGCTATGCTAAAGTGTGACGAAGTGGTAAGCAGCCGGTTCCTGACAAGACTAATCCGACTTCCAAGCCCCGGACGACGTCCCCAACGACGTCGTCCTCGCTTCTAACTTCTTTCCCTGAGTATTCCCCTTCCTTACAGTAAAAAATAAAAAAAAAATGTAAATATGTATGTATGTATGTATGTCCGTGTCCCTCTCTGTCTCTCTTCTTGGCGAAGGATGTAACTGAAAACCTAACAGACTTACATCCCTCCTTAGCATGCGCCAAACAGATCTTCCGTGTTGATCACAATTTGCTAACAGAACTGATTGCCTTTTCATCGTCAAAGCTCTGCCGAGTTGGCCTAAACAACAGGAGAAACTGCGCATGACTTCATTAACTTATGGGGAAGAAATGGACGCCAAACCAATCCTAGTTATGGGTCGTAAGGTTTTGAGGTTTTAAGCTTCGCTCAGGAAGCTCAGGAAAGGAAGGTAATAAAGGAAACACAATTAAAAACAGCAGCGGCGAAAGAAAGGCAACATAAATGATGATATGTGGTGGTGGGTTGCTCTTTTGTGTGTGTGCACATACAAAACCAGTGCAGCCATTTACTGCTGCTAACTTCATTTGGTTGGACCCCTGCTGTTTCATGACACCGCAATGGTGGCGACAAAGGATATGGCAGGAGAGCCTGTCCTGAAAAAGAGGGGGCTTTTATACTTTTATAACACGGATCTCTATGAGAAAGTAGCCCAAGTATAGAGGGCGAAAACCCGAAAGTACCAGACTATATTATAGTTTTCCTTTTCCTTCCTAGTGAATTACAAATCCTGAGTGAAATGACAGGTAGACTTTCTTAAGTTTGTTCCAATTTTCCTAAAGCTTTAGCCCAAAAGAAAACCATTCCGGGCCCAAAAGGATCAAAGTTTCCTCTTCAATACAACGCAGGAAGTGAACTATGCAAAAAGACGGAAAGGTTATGAAGTTACGAAATTTGGATTTGTTAGTTGGAATGGATGTTTTGTTTGGATAGATTATGTAATTGCAATGAGCCTTAAAGAAGAATTTTGGAAGAGTTTTGAAGTTGATATATGATCCAATAGATATCAAGTTGCGTAATTGGGATACGGCAAAAGCGCCGGTATTTCTACTCGAGAGAATACGACTACTCTCTGTTTCTCTCCGACTATGATGATAAAGAAAGATCAAAGGTTTCCGTTGCAAGGTGCCAACGCATTTTTCATGTATAAACGTAAGTTTTGGAGAAATAATCATGACTTACGGATTAAAATGAGGTGTCCAGCTCAGAATACAGGAAGATATAGACGAAGAAGGTCATTTTCGGCGCCAATCTCCCAACAAAATGGCGTGCAGGGATTGATTATCCAACGTTGAACGTTATAGTCGGTAAAACCAAACTAAACAAAAATGAGAAATTACTTTTTAATGAAAGGTACTAATTGGATTATGAGTTCATATATATGTAGTGAGAGTGGACTGCCTATATAACGGCTATTTAGGATATAGAGCGTTTTAATGATTTTATTAGGTTAATTAAATAATAAAATATCAATATTTAATACATGTTCTGAGTTTTGCATGAGTGCGAGTGGTTTAATTAACTTAGGAACTTACCTATGCCATCTAAACACCTTAAGCTCTGTTTGTTGTTAACAGATACACTTAATTTTCACATTTAAACCCGAATTTTATACTGCACAGTGCACTGTCATTATTTAGATTCTGGCACATGAATCAGCAACTTATTCGTCAGACGCCATGTCATCGCCATCTGTGAAGGCAATTTCCTACTACAGTTTTGGCGCCGAGGCCACATTGCCAAGTTAACATTGAATTTAAATTATAGGGTTACATTTCTCCATATTGTGGTGACGTACGTCACCTGTAGAGCTTTTCTCCTACAAACTGGTTTGTTGCGTTGTACATTGTTTGTTCCTCGTGTCTGTATCCCTTTACTTTTCTGACATTCTCGTAAAGGCCCGAACCGAGGGGTATAAAAGGGATACAGACAAGAGAAATGGGGCAGAACGTTCCTGGCAGTGTTAGAATACAAGTATACTACACGATTACCCGTACAATATAAAAAATACAAATATTTGCATGAACATTTCATACGATAACAAACTATGTATGTAAAAATATTTTAATCTCGGGCTTTTACTTATGATGAATCTTAAATTGAAAATAAAATTCAGAAGACTGGCATCGCTGTATTAGCCGTATTTTTAACTGTTTATTATTGTCGTGCGTGTTTCGTTTGCTGTGCTATTAATTACGTGTATTTGTAGACTAAAATGGCAAATATTGGCTTAGATGATGAGCCTAATTGCCAGTCTCTCTCAGACCTTTTTGATGAGGGTATGAAACTGTATGATGACTTATGTACAACCTTGGAACCCTCCAATACCACCGCTTATCAAGTAAAACAAACAAATAAAATACCTAAAATCATAACATGCGTTACCGCTAGAAGCCTTAATTACACTCCTTAACCTTCTATTCTTGTAGGAAAAAGTAAAGAAAGGCATCCAGACGTTTGAGAAGGCAACTATGATGGTAAACGAGCTGAACATCTTCGCCAAAAATGAAACTGTCGAAGAAGTTTCTACTGCAGATTTAAAATTTTTCCTTCTACCAGTTATTTTAGGTAAAACTGTATGTTTTCTAGCTTACAATTCATTCATAATTTTCATTTATAATTCACTATCGTATTTTAGCATTCATTTCGCATGTAACTCTAATTTTTATTTTAAAAAATCTGTTACTATTGACGTTAGTCATTAACGTTCTAAATTATTCCAGGCGATCTCAACCTGAAATTGAATGGCAAGGACCGTCTTTCGCTGGTCGAGATCGGCGACGTGTATTACCGCGATTTCCTGGTCCGATGCAAAGATTATGGCATCTCGGACGTGGAAATTCCTGCTCCTGAAGCTGCAGCTCAGCCTGAACCTCGTCGTCCAGGCCCCGTTGGCCTCATGGAAATGGCCAAAGAACGCGAGGAGAAGATCCGCAAGCTCAAAGAGAAGAAGGAAATGGAAGCCAGGCTCGCCGAGCTCAAAATCGCACTCGAAAACCCCTCCACTGACGACGATACGCGAAGGCAATATTACCTCGGACTCGTTAAACAGTTCCTTTTCTCGGCATTGGATGAACTCAAAACGTTAGCAATGGAAAAGCCCATTCTGGAGCACATGGCCAAGATGAAAGACGACAAGAAGCCAGAACATTCGCATAAAGCCCATGCCAAGAAACCTCTCAAACCCATCATCATCACACGCGACGCCCTCCAAAAGCGAATTTATGGGTTAGGATACCCCAGTATTCCCGGCATGACTGTCGAAGAGTTGGTTAACCAACGCATGAAGGAGGGATGGTCAGTATTTAACTTCTTGAATGCAGAATTACCTGCCAAATGTATTTTTATTCCTTAAAATATTTTTTTTCCTTGAATTTTAATTAGATTAATATTGGATATTCCTTAAATGATTACTTAGCTTTTTCTTAGAGTTTTAAATATTGCGGAGAATTAGTTATTTTTTTATTAAATTTTAAGTAATAGGAATATTGAATTGAGTTTTTTCTTTTTTTGAATAGGTATGATAACATGGGTGGACAGGCAGGACAGCCAGTACCGTTGATGCAACAAGGGCTGGAAGGGGAAAACCCGATGAATCCAAAAGAACGTGAAGAAGTTGACAAAGAAGAGAATGTGGAAAAGGATGATGAAGAAACGTTGGGACGAACACGGGCGTTTGATGACTGGAAAGACGACCATCGGAGAGGCTGGGGCAATCGCCATAACATGGGCTAATTAGTTTTTATTTATTTTTTTCTTCCCGGGAAACGAACATGAAAAGGAGTCTGTGTTACATCTATCATTTGTGTCTGTAATAATGTAAAAAGAACCCTCTATTCTGCGACAGATTGAGCTGTCCTTTGTACGTTTTTGACTCCTTAGCCAACACAGTTTTCGTTGGACTTAGGAGGCTGAAAAGGCGTATTGTTTTTGATCAAGCTGGAGCAGAATTAAGAGTCATATCGTTATGAAACATGCTAAAAATACAACTTTTCGTGTTATTTTCTTCTAAGCGATGGACTTTCGAGTGTTTTATTAAGGAGCTGAATCAAAGATTCCCAAACGCTACGAGAATGAATTGGTTTTGAGGATTATTACTTGTGAAGGTAAACAATACAATTTTTTTTATCAATTTGGGCAGTAATAGGCGTAATTCATTGCTAGACTGTCAGAAACGTGGTTTGCATTGTCGTTTTACTAAACTAGTTAAATTTATACTAAACTTAAATTTGATTTGTCTAGGGTTTTGGCAAAGGATTCCTTTGATTTGTTCGGCAAACTCGAGATACCTATCGTCCTGGAGTATAAATTATGTTTCTTTGGATGCCTTTCGACCTTCCGACAGTACTGGTTAACGGCGCGTTCCTTAAAGCGTTAGATACAGTTTAAACTTGGAAGAAATGGACCAAAAGCTTGCCAAAAGGTCTCATTTTGCGGTATGCCGACTTTTGGGAACGCTTGGAAGCTTAAAAGAACCTTATCTAGCAAAATCCTTAAGCAAACAGTGGTTGGGCCAGAAAGGGACAGGATGGGTTATTGTGAACGCTTCCCCGGTGTGAAACCCAAATTTGTAATTTCGCAGAATTCTAGTTCTGCGAGGGTTCTGCGAGTTTCTGGAGGATAGATGTACGTATTAGTTCATAAGCTCCCTTGACATATATGTTTGAGGTAAAATGTGGAGATGACACACTTTTGGTACATAACACTTGTAAATTAAGGGATTACGCTTTAGGTTATTTAAGACAGTTAATTCGACCCAAAACTTGGGAAAACTGTAGAACTGCAAGTACTATAGTTTGCTAATATTGTTTACCAAGTTTAGTTTGCCCCCAAAATTTGCAGTAATGACAGTTCGGGAACCGTTTTTGAGAGACTAAAGGTTTGTTTACATCCGCAAGTGGCTTGATGATTCATCGCTTTATTAACGTATCGCTTATTTAGGTAGTACGGGCAAATACCAGATTGCATTGTGGAGCGCTAGAGAAGTACAGAGAAGTATAGAGACGGGTTCAATAAAAATTTGCTAATGACAGTTTGGGGTACATGCGAGGAAGCGCGGTAACTCCTCAAAAAGCAACTTTGAGGAGCAACTGAGGCAAAGCTTGAGGTTCATCCGAATTCCCAAACCCTTATACCAAAACTAAATTGCCTTTTCCCGTGTTTTGGGCCTTGGGATTGTTGGTTCTTGTTTGCAGAGGACGAGCGGCATGCACCCAGAAAAGGGTGTGTACGTGCAGGAGTTCCATTTCCCGCCAAAGATCTCCAGAAACCGAGACTTTCTGTAGACAACGAAAAAATTGACAAATTTATAGGTCTTCTGCTTTTCTTTGTGCGTTTTTGCTACATGGTTAGCCTAAAGACGCGAGGCCGAAAGCGTTGGGGTCATTTTATACTTTTTTTTTTCTAAAGGTAACAAAATACACTACGTTTCTTGTTCGAACCAGGAAGAACAGTGCTTGGTCGTTCTCCTTTACTAGAATTTCGTTGCTTTTTTTTTTTTATTTAGCGAGACTATAGTATATCTAGGTGGAGAACATGCTCTACACGTGTACACAATACTTTGGGGAGAACCGTTGGGGAGTTTGTATTACCAGTGTACGGCGGGACGTTGAGGTGAACAAAAGTTGAGCCATGTTCTCTGTAACCTTGTAAATATTGGGTGGAAAGTTAAAACTACGACTTACGACTTGCTTGAAGTGCGTTTAGAAGGAAAAATTGTACAGGATTCTGACGCCAAAAAAGTGATTTAATTTTTTTCGTCGGTTCAACTGATTGTACATAGCCTAAGTTGGAATTATACTCTTCTTCCCCCTACCGTGTGTAACTTCTACTTCACATTCTTTTTGTATTGGCTCGTCTTCAACCAAGTAACCGAAACTGGAAGGAATAGGACGCCATATCATGGGCCACGTGCTTACAGAAGATGAGTCAGGCATATCCGAAAGCTCTTTGTCCATCAGCAGCAGAGATGACTACCGTCCTAACGGCGAACGTACCGATGGACTGTACGAAGAACGATTCCGGGTGGATCGACGCAAATTGGAATCCATGTTAGGGGGTAAGAACAACCTTCAATTACCTTCCATTACTCCAATTGGGTTCCTTTGCGATCTCCTATGGCCTTTCCTAGTTATTTTCGTTATGTACTGTACTCTGTATTGCCTCGGTATTGCTTCTATGTTGCTATTTTTATCTCATGTTTGCACTGCTTGTAACCTCTTCATGTCTTTAGGAGGTCCTGAGGAGAATGGTGACGTGGCTGAGCATTTTTTTCGCAGAGTAAGTATATATTTCCTACTTGATCCAGACAAGTTTCTTCGTGTCTTTCTAACTCGAAAACGAAAATGTGAACTTTTCACTCTAGCATGCCTCCTCCCATTTGATACTTTCGATGGCTTGACTAGGGCACATTACACTTTGCCGCCTCCTTTTCCTCCAAGCTTTTTTGGTTTTCCCTGGGCTGGGGACTTGCAACTCCACCTCTTCCCACGGTTATAGGGAGCCTTCAGTGCTTAGCAATATGGAATAGGGGTTCAGTTTGAGTTTGCATTCCAGCTTATTGGGCGTCTTCGTGGGTACAAGAAAGTTTAGCACGGCCTTTTGGGGTGGTACCTTTTGCTAGTTCTGGGTATCTGCATAAATAGGGGTGAAGGGCAAGAGATCAGGATCAGTTTTTCAAGTTCATCAGAGGGCTAAAGACTACCGTAATTGTGCCATCTTTTATTTACAAACTTTTCGTTTAGAACTGTTTAGTAGTTTTAAGGTTAAGCGGCTTTTACTTTTGACAATGGATAGTGCATTTAGTGACGATAAGTTTGTGCCACCGTGGTTGCGCTACTTGAATTTAATCGAGGTAATTAGCCGTTGGGTCGTGTTTGACTGTTTCTTTAAACCCGCTACCAAGTCTAAAGAAATTAGATTTCCAAACGTTAATCTTCCAAAAACCATCTGAATATTCTAGCTTCTTTCTTATTTTCAAAAATAATTTTCCCAGATTTAATGGATTTCTGTTTCTGACAGATTATGGACGATACAGAGACGACCATTACGTGGCCTACGCGGTTGAAACCAGGAGCAAAATCTAAAAAAGGTGGTTTGATATAATTTTTTATGGTTTTGGTCATTGTTTTTGTTCTTTTTGGTGTCTTGAAAACCTCAATTTTGGTCTTTTGTCCGTATTTAGATCCTCATGTGCGGGTCGTGGGGGCCATGGAATCCGTGCATGCGGCTCGCGAGCGTATTATGGCAGTTTTGGATACTCGAGTATGTTTAATTTAACTAATCAAAATTAATAGGAAATAATAGGGAGGTAACGATAGGGATTTGAGTTAACGAGCTTCGTATTTTGTTTCTTTTCCGTTGGGGTTTGTAGCAAACGAGTCGTGTGACAATGAAGATTGAAGTATCTTGGACCGACCATAGTCATTTGATTGGACGCTCGGGCAATACGATTAGCCGCGTTATGGAGGATACTGGCTGCCACATTCACTTTCCGGACTCAAACCGTACCAACGCATCGGAAAAGTCAAATCAAGTTTCAATCACGGGCGAGATGGGTGGCGTGGAGCGTGCCAGGGCTCGAATCAGGGTAAGTCGCAATCCAAATTTCACTGTTGTTACAGTGCGTAGAGTTTTAAGTCTATCGTAATTTCATTCTTGCAGCTGGAGAAGCTAAATTCAGTGTTGTTAAGTCTTTCGTTCTTGCTTGTTAACGGTTGTGGTTGTGGCTTTTGCGTAGTAGAGATTAACAATGAAATTGCGTGGTTTTGAAAAGATTTTTTGGATTTTTTGTTTCTTTGGTGTGCAGGAGCTTATGCCCATTATTTTGACATTTGAAGTCCCTAATACTGGTCAAGATCTTGGGCTTGACAACACTCATTTTCTAATTGTGCAAACGAGCTCTACATATGGCGTTACCATCAACGTACGCCATAAGTCACGAGGTAGTGCCGGTACAATTGCCATCAAGGGATCCGACTGGGAAGTGGAGAAGCTCAAAGAAGCCACCCGACGATTGTTGTGCTTCTTTTGCCCCATGGTAATACTCATTTCAATTCACTTCTCCGAAATCTTTAAAAGTTTTCCTTTTATGAACTAACTAAATTTTTATTAATTAATTTCTCATTTCTTTTTATGAATTAATTGAAAGAACGTTTGCTTTTCTTGGGAATGTTTCAGTGTTACAAGTTGAATAGTATTCCGTTTTGAAAGCTTTGAAGACATAATTTTAATAATTAATTTAAATTTTGGTTTTGAAGTTTCTATTGTTGGGTTAGAGCGAGAAGTTTTGATTCATCTTAACAATTGTTCTTGCAAACCCTTTTTTACGTATAGCATATTAATATAGCAAACCCTTGTTTACGTTTCGTGTTCTTTGAGTTTCAGATGGCTGAGATGGTTCAGATTACGTTGGAGATCTCCCCTACACACCACGCGGTGGTTCTAGGCCACAACGGAGTCAACATCTCCAGTATTATGAAGATCACCAACACCAGGATCATGCATCTGGATCCTCATGACTCCAACACCCCGCCCTTACGACGGGGAACGTTTACCATAAACGGCTGCATTGACAACGTGCTGCTAGCACGTCAGAAACTAATTGCAAGTCCCGACTTCTGTTCATCTAACTTTTATTAGATTCATAAACAATCTGTTTCGCTTGTAGGGCTCTTTACCTGTGATTCTAATGTTCGATTTAAGAGAGGAAGCCGAACCAGAGCCTCAGGTGGTGGCGCAGTTAATGAAGACCCATAGCGTTTTGATACAAATTAAGCCTAAGCCTAAGCAGACTGTCAAGACGGTGATAATTAAAGGGATAGAGTTCAACGCCGGTAAGTTTGCTTGGATTGCCTACAAATCGTTACTTAATTCTTACCGTACTATTACTAATTGTTACTACTTACTACATATCACTGCTTACTTACTTACTACTAAAGTATTACTTAGCGCTTTACGTTACTGTTACTGATAATCAACTAATATTGATAGGAAACGTATATGAAGCTCGAAGGCGGTTGTTGGGCGGAATGGAGGATGGTCCGATTAGAGCCAACATTCCATCTTCTTATTATCCCACAATTCAATGCGAAAATTACAGTAAGTGAACTTAATTTAATCCTTTAGTGATTTTCCCTATACATTTGTTATTAATTTCAATGTTTTGACTGGTTTTTGCTGTTCCAGATTGGGCAATGGCAGGTATAGCGCCACATCCTGTAGTCAATCCTGGCCAGTTCGTATCCAGTGGCCGTTATAGTCCCTGTACGGAGCCGAAGTACCCCGCTCGATCTCCTGCAATCAATGCTTGTACACGTAATACTTCCTTTACGTTCACTAAATGGCACTTTTGCTATTAAATTCTAATTACTTTATTTATTCCTAATTTGCTTAATTTTATTCTCAATCTTTAATTCCTGATTTACTTTTCTTAAAACCATAATTTGTTTACATAACTATTGTTTTTATTTATAAATGTATTTTATTTATTTATTTTTATTTATTTGTTTTATTTTAGATCCAAGTTCCGGGTTCCCGACGTATACTAATGGCGTCACACAAACTCAAGAACAACCTGATGGCCTTTCCCGTAAATTACTTTTCGTTATCTTGACTCCAAACGGGTTTTTTTCTTTTCGCTTAACAATTTTCCCTTTTTATCTTGTCAAATATCCTTGTTAATTCCTGCTTGGCATGGCATGGCATGGCTTATTTGCATTCGTTTATCTTGTCTAGAGCTTAATTCAAAGATCAACGAGTTGCACGACGGCTTTGAACCGGGTTGGGAAGCCAAATTGCTTGAAAAGGTACCTGTGGATTTGAGCGTGGCCGGGCAGAAGTACTTGCAGGCTTTGCATGGTTGGTGTTTTTTGTTTTTGTTTGACTTTCTAATGTTCGCTCCTTTTAAAGCGTCCAATTTCGGCGCTGCTTAACTCCGCTTGTAAAACCTGATACTTTTCTACCCGTTTTTGTAGTCCTGAAACAAAACCCTTCTCCGCACGTGCCTCGTGTCCCCACCAATGCCTTCAGTGGGTACGGTTTCAGTTCGTCGGTGGCTGTGACCACCAAGACGGCTTCCAACAAAGTCTCGGATGACATGCCAACTATTGGCGTCTGGGCTGGTACACCCGCCTCGGGCGCTACTGCTGTCGTCAAACGCAATCGAAGCGATTTTGGCGACTTGCGGACCCTCGCTCATACTCCAGCTCATTCTGCCAGTACTTCCGTGGCGGAAGTCTTACAAGAACTCGATATCATTCACTACAACGGTAAGGCCAACTTCAACTGCTCATTATACTACTCTTGCAAATGGATTTCCCTCTTATTTCTTGTTTTTCTTATTTTCTTTCTATTTCAAATTACTTCAAAATGATTTGAAACTACCTCAACCGTAACTCCCGAGTATTAATTCCTGGTTTCCTTGCAAATTTTACAGAACTTTTCCGAAAAGAAGACGTGGACTTTGAGATTTTCCTCACGTTGACTGAACTGGACCTTGAGCGGTTAGGGGTCAAGTCGTTTGGCGTGCGGCGGAAGATCGCCAAAAGGATCGAGGAGCTGCAGAAGGTCCACTGCAGCAATGATTCTCCAACGGTGACCAAGTTTCGCCAGATTTCGGCCGCTCCTGGCGCGGAGCGACCTCGTCAGAAGTAGTTCACATCGTAATGCCCCAGTCAAGTATCTTTTGATTTGTTTTTTTGCTCCCCATTTACTTGTATTCCTATCGGAAAGACGTCATCAGCAGGTTTTGCCTTAAGAAAGTTCCCATCCACCTTTTTCTATCGACTACTTCTCATTCTACGCCTATTTCGTGCCTTTTCCTGACTTCGTACCGTGTTTCTACCACAGACTATATATAGTAACAGCCAAAAAGTCTTGTTTTACCATTATGTCTACAATACCCAGCTTCTTTTGACTTTTTTCTTGGTCTTTGGACGGATGGAAAAGTTCCTAATCTCCTTACAAGACAAAACGCTCATTTTTTAAGACAAATCAAAAACAGATTGGTAGCAATTTTTTGCCTTCCTTATTACTTACCACACACACACTCTATATACAGTAAAAGACTATTGCATGCGTCTTATTACTGAAAACTCGTATCTATAATCACGTTTTTCCCCCACCCAATTTTTAGTACTATTTTTGGGCGTTGGTTTGCAACTTTGTTTACATTTTGCTTCATTTTCTTTGGTATTCCTATTTTGTTTAATGGTTCAATTTTGTTGCTTTTTATTATGTGGGCTTCCACTGTTTCAACAGTCAACTGGATTTCACGGATTTGCTGTTTTGTGTTAATTTTTTTAACTTATTTTTGTGGTGATTTGTTGTTCCATGTGAGTTGGTTTATATTACTGTTCCATTCCAGTTCCTAAAACAATAATCAAAGTTGTGTTGGCCACAGAGTCGTTAATATATCAGAATACACCTTCTGCATGCAATTAAGGAAAAAAAGTTTCAATTATTTTAAATCGGGAGAAATAATCGAGTTATTGGGAAATTAACGATGAGTTTATTGCTCACCGCCGCTTTTTGTTGTTGTCTAATCTCGATTGTTTTATCAGGCGTGAAAGAATGCTTATAATAAGACTGGGAAACGGCGTAATCACCTTGCGTTTTGGTAGTAATCTGTAAAAGCTTATCGTGTGACGGAGCAGAGGAGCTGATAAGACACAAAGCAGAGCATCCAGAATTGGTATGGATTGATTACATCGTTTTCATTTGCCACTCCCAAGCTTCTTGCGTGAAGACTTAGGAGTAGTTTACCTGATCGTCCTAAAGAATTGTGTGACAAATTAACTGTTGCAGAAATGGAACGCTTAAGAGGAACTTGGATTATCTCGTGGTTGAGTCTTTTTGCGTTCATCGTAGCCAACGGACCAAACTTCGTAGAAAGTGCAGGTTAGATTAACGACCTTTGAACTTCTGAGGCCATTTCTTAGGGAAAACTAAAGTGTTTCTTGTTTAGGATGTAGCCTGACGTTCTTTGGGAACGATACATCGGTACCACCGAACAGTCAGTTCAATATGGAGGAAACGACTTCCGTGGGATATGAGTTCATGCAAGTACAAGTCATAGATGGTACGTATTTTTTGAAAATTGCTCTATGACTTACATATTTGTGAGCGTGGATTTAAGATCGATCAACTGTTGAATCTACTAATGCTGCTAAGTCTTTTTAACGGGAGAATTCCGTACAATTTGTGTTATTCAACCTTTTTGTGTGATTACGGCCATTTGATCTACTTGCAGTTCGATCATGATCGAACTGCAAGTAGATTATCATTTTGTCAAAAGGTCAAAAGATGGCACTGATGTCATACTCCTATATCATGAGAATGCATCAATTTTAAACAACATTTTTAACAAAAATCTAAGAAATTTAACGATGAATGTAGTTTATTTGTAAGATATCTTAATAAAAGTACATTCATAGGCTGCGTCAAAAGATTTATATATGATTTATTTAAAATTTTAATAACTTATGAACATTTTACATTAATCATCGTGGCATTATAAAGAAACCATTAGCCGTGTTTTTGGATAAGTTTACTCCTTAGAATTCTAAAGCGCGTCTTCATTGTGTGGACTTTTAATGTTTTTGTTAGTAAGTGTTTTTTATAAGCGTTTATTATTTTTTTGCAAGGTGACGCCACATTTGCCGGTGATGCCTATTTGGGGTTGAAGCCCCTGGAGTCAGGCAATTTCGCATACAGTTTGCAGCTCGTTAAGGCTATTGGCGATGATTACGATAACGTACGCACGCAATATACCTTTTCTTGGTTGTTTATATGGTTGTTAGGTAATCACATTTTCTTATTGTAGAGTATTATCGGTGCCCTGACTGGTTCCATCTCCTTAACTTGTAACGACGGTAGTTCCGTTCCAGATGGCTATATCGTAAGTATAAAGCCAACCCCATTTTATCATATAATATAATAGTTTTACTGTGTAGGTGGTTGTCCTGATTGACGAGGAGAATACACACACTCCCATGTTTTCCGTTCCATCTATTACTATGGATTTGGCGCAAAATTTGCCTGTTGGCCTCGATCTCCGGCAGTATTACTCTCCCGACGAGAGCCCATTTTACGCAACAGATGGAGATCGTGACGGCACCGATAGTAGCACTGTCACTTTCAGCATCGATTCGGACTTTCTGGAAGTGACCAAAACCGTTTCAACGGTCGAGTACGTGGAACTCGATAACAATATCAAGTTCTTAAAGTACACGCCAGTGATTACCCTTAAGAAGTCCTTGGATCTCGCCCCTGATACATTCAGTGCCATTCTAACAGCTTCTGTAAGTTCCTAGTCGTACTTTTCCCTTACTAGGAAGGAACAAACACGACTAGGAATTTATTACAATGACTTCTTACTTTCCGCAGGACAAAGGCGAACCATCAAAGAGCAGTACTTTACAGGTTACAGTCAACGTAAAATCGGCCAACGACGGTCCTCCCAAGTTTAACGAGCCTTACTACACCTCCGAAGTTCTACAAACTACCGTAAGATGGCTCTCGTTCCAGGATATTTGAATCTCTAACTGAAACGAATTTATTTCAGGTTGCTGGTTCTAAATTAGAGATACTTCCGAATCCAATCCATGCTTCAGCCAATGCTGACGATAGCGTGGCCCTAACATTCACTATAATTGATCAACCCGCAAGTAAGAAACTAAACAATTACTGCAATCAAACGACGGCGTTTACAACAGATTATCGATTAGATGGTCCGCAGTTCAGTCTTCAAGCTAATGGAAATAATGTTGAATTGTATCTTGACAACGATGTGGATCCTTCATGGCCTGAGAAAGTCGTCCATGTCGTAATCCAAGTAACGGTTTTCCTCTGATAAACAAAAAGACAATCCAACGCAAATGATAAGAGCGTTTCGTTTCAATACTAGGCTACGCGTGAAGATAACCCTGCAAAGACTGACACAGTCGCTGTCACCATCATTTTCACGGATTTGGTAACGACAACCACAAGTACGACCCCTACTACGCCCGCAACCACCACGCTTTGCCCCACTGAACCGCCTGTCACTTGTCTGCCTTGCACGACGGAAGCTCCTGTCACGTGCCCGGAACCCGTCACATGCCCGCCGGCAACTACCACGCTTTGTCCTACTGAAACGCCTGTTACTTGTACGCCTTGTACGACTGAACTTCCTGTTACGTGCCCAGAACCTATCACATGCCCACCTGTAACTACCCTTGAGCCTGTGACATGTCCTCCTGTAACGACTGTTGAACCCGTGACGTGTCCGACTGTAGCGCCACCCGAACCGGTGACGTGTCCGACCTTACCCACCTCTACCTCCACTGCAACCTCCTGCCCTGCATGTATATGTACCACCGACAGCACGTCTTCGTGTCCAACAGCTCCTCCTTGCCCTAACATCACCACCGAAAGCCCGCCAATTACTTGCCCGACGATTCCAACGGATCCAAGTGATTCCACGTGTCCACCCTGCCCTACTTGGACGCCTACAGGTAAAAACGTCTTCTTTAGTCTGTCCATCCTTCTTCTTCGCTCGTTTCTTCAACGAGCAGACGGTGAAAACGTCGATTGACTTTCTTGTGCTGTTCTATTTCTGCCAAACTCACATTCAACACACAACACAATTCTTCCTAACAATCTTTCCTGCTTTCGGTATGAGTCTATTAATAATAATAATACTTATAATAATATGTCTAGTCGTTAATAATCTGCTACGTGTAAGATTTAGCATTACTTAAGTAAAAGTATTGGCAATTTGAAATGGTTTTACAGGCTCATCGTCGACATCTACCGGCACCTCTACTTCAAATACGATGACCACGCCACCTATGAGTACTATTAGTACGTTGGTTTTCTAGAAGATTCTTTGTTGCTGTCATGACGTTTGTTTTTGTTGACAAAAATGTCTTGCGTTTGCAGATGATCTAACAACGATTTGCCCGACTGTTACACCTTGTGACTGTACAACCCCCGTGACGTCATCAGCATCGACCGCTCCGAGTACGACCGATCACTCCAGCGGTACGCCACTTCTCATACTGTCTCTTTCAAAGTATTTCCTAGATATTGTAGCACTTCCTTGGCTTTGGTTTTCTTATGTATTCAAGCGAAATAAGTCCTACTCTTTCTTTCCGATAAGTACCTACCTATGACGTACGTCAAAGCTCTACCTAAACGTTACAGGACTTTCACATGCATTTTCCGTTCCAAAATGTCACTCTTATCTCCTTTTGTACCGTTATCGTACCCTTTTTCCATGTTCAGAAACCCAATTAATCTCTTCCTATTAAAAGAAGATGACGTACTACGACGTACAATCAGTGCGCTTCGGAGCAGTCTCTAGAATTTACTAAATCCTTTTGATTGATACCATTTAAATACGTCAAAACGTAGGTACAACACCAGAGACAACTACTCTTTCCTCTTCTTCGTCTTCCTCTGTTACTAGTACTTTTAAAGCTGCAGAAATGTACTCTTTCCCTACTTACGAACCTTGCTTCCCGTCCTGTAGGGTCTACGAGTACATCAACATCTCAGGGAACCACCTTGTGTCCAACACCTGAACCCTCTACCACTGCGTCACCTAGCACTACCTGCGCGCCTTGTGATTGCACGACGACCATTTCTGTATCTTCAACAAGCCAAGGTACTCGCGTTGGTTTTTAAAATACGTTTTCATTTCCGAGGTTCAATTTTGATTTAAACTTTTCGGACATACAAAACAGGCACTACTACCCTTACCCCACCTACCAGCTCCGCGTGCCCTACTCCCACTCCGTGTGTCTGTACTACCACGTCACACGGTACTACCGACACTACCGTACCAAGTTCCTCTTCTACCACATCAGGTGTGAGGATTGCGTGTCAATCGCTTGCTTTTTGTTTGTTTTATTGTGATAATCGATTTCTTGTAGCCTATTCTCTTACTATCATTCGTTAGGAAGAGAGTTAAGGTATTGATATTGATACATGTCATTACGTGTAGGTCCGACTACCCCGGTACCCGATTCGGTCGCTTTCAAGAAGAGTCAATACTCAGCGGATTTCCTTGAAAGCCAAACTGGCGCCAACAAACATGTCGTTACAGTAGAAGCAGTATCCTCCAATAGTGCATTTACAATCACTTACGATCTATCAGGTACAGTGCCCTTTATTTTTGACGAAAACTTCCTAGGTATTGACTCTTCTTTGTGTAGGTGTTGACTCACCCTACTTTGATATAACACAACATGGAGTTATCACCATGGTTAGTAACTTATTCCCAAAGACCTACGCCTTCCAAGCAGTAGCTATTATTCCAAATGGCGCCTCTGATCTAGCTGATGTAAGTTCTTCTTCTTACCATCGTTAAGCCAATAGTACTCGACTAATAAGTATTTGCCGTAGATCACTGTCGAAGTCCTAGCTACTGTAGATCCTAGTGGCGCACCAAGATTTAACCAGTCAGTCTTCACGGGTACCCTTGTAGAGAAAACAACTTCTGAGAACGTTGCTCAAGTATTTGTATGGGATTCGACGGAGGTGGCGTTTAGCAAGAGTCGAGTTTCTCCCAACAGTTTGTTCCGTACGTTTCTAAGCATTAAAAAAAAAAATAACCTTGGTTGATTTAATGGCGATGAAGTTGTCCAATTGTAGTATGTTTACGTTTTTTTCCACAGAAAACTTCGAAGTGGATCCTGTGAGTGGTGTAGTTAGCTGTGTGATAGCCGTCAGTCGCGAAGAAGCCACTTCGGTCCAGGTGACAGTATGGGCTACCCGTGAAGTAATATCAGAAGCCGTGGTTGTCATTACCATTGATGACGTAAACGACAGGCCCAAATTTCCCCGTTCGGAATACGTAATAGGCTACCCAAAACGTACTTACATTGATCAAGCAGTATCCATGCCTGTTTACAGATTCCAGGTAAGGAAAAAGCAAAGCCACAATCCAAATAATGTTGCGACACAAAACTTAAGTATTTTACTCACATAATCCTGAGGATATTGCTACTAATCACCTCACATATTGACAAAGGTCAAGGCAGTACTTTTGAATGTAGGTGTTTCAAGCTTTTGAACCGCGATAAGAATTTAGAAACCCGTTATGACGTCATCCGTCATAATTATACACCTCATTCTCTTTCATTCCAAGAACCGAAAAACTCTATAACTTATTTCTATACGTCTTATATTAATTAGTTACATTATGTATTTTTGAAGGATTAGCCTTTTAAATCTGTTTATTGAATCTTTAATGTTTATAGTTACGTTTATTTTTGTTCTTGTTTGAATTTTGTGTTATTCAGTTAAGTGTTTGTTTGAGGTATTGATAGCTAAGAAGTTTTTATTACTAAATAATTGTCTTTGAAGTATGAAGTATATATTTGAAGTTGTGTCGCAATATTATTGAAAAGAGTATTTATTTTCTTATTACGGAGCAATTACAAAATATTACCCCATCAGGCGGTAGATGGCGACGTTGGGGAAAACGCAGCTTTAGCCTATGAACTTATAAGCACCGGACCTGATACCAGCTTTTACGTCGAGAGCAATACCGGAATACTTTACGCTACCTACTCAGATATCGAAGACCGTTGCCAAAGTATTGCTTGCGAATACAAGATCAACGTTAGGGATCATAACGGAGCTGGTTTGAACGCTACCGCCAGTGTTTCTGTAACTAAAAACTCACATTTTCTTCCCAAAACATATACTTCAACGTTCTTCTAATCCCTTTTCATTAGATTTGGATGTTGAGTGACGACAAAATCCAAGTTTTGAGCATCCAATCTACCGAAGCTGTGGATATTTATCAAATAAGCAGCGAATTAACTGATATTTTGGGTTACACCGTTGAACCTTTGCACGCTAGTGCTTCAACTTGGTCTCAGAAGCTTCGTGCGAGTTCCCAAACCGTACTTTATCTCTATGCGGTCAACGGCGAAGGCTATTTCATAACCAGATATCAGTTTTCCCAGTAAGAAACAGCCATTCTAATCTGGGAACAATATTTGAAAAAAAAAAAATTTCACTTTCGCAGAGACATTAAAATACATTCAGCCCAGATTGATCAGCTAGACTGGTCGATTGCATCTACTAACGAAGCAGCTTTGCCCACGTATGCTGCTCGAGACGTTATCTCGGATTTGGAACAATCCAATGCAGATTTGACCGTAGCCACGGGTGTGCTGGGTGCCCTGTTCGGATTAGCTGTCTTGGGCGCCTTGGGTTTTGTCTTCTTTGTTTATTACTGGTATATCTCTCTTAAGTTTTCAAGCAAAAAGAAAAGGAAAGGGAAAGAAAGAAAAAACAAATGACCTTTTAGGGCAAGAATCTAAAAGTCTGGCCCCCAAAACGTATCGTTTTTTCCCTTTAAGAAACACAAAAATATACAAAATACTGTCTCCATTTTTCTTAGGAAGGACAGAAACGTCACTACCGGTGTTCATCGCGACTCTTTCGATAAAAACCAAAAGATTTTAGCCTCTTCTCGACATCCAGAGGAAGAAGAAGATGAACCTAACGGATCTCAGGGGAACGGAGGCCAGGAAAACTATGCCTAGTAACGTTGATAATGAATTCAAGTTGATAATTACCGTGTTTAGCACCTTTTCCCCCTTTTCTCCTGCTTTCTGTGTCTATTGTCCATGCTTTAAGGGTCTTTGTCATCTTTTAAGTATCTTTCAATTAGAAGCTCAGCTAAAAACCTTGTTTTCTTGTACTACCCTTTTTGTCTTCTTTGTACTTTTTTGTACGTTTTGTAACACTTTTTGTCTTGTCTGGACTTTCATAGTGTCCACCATAGTACCGAGAATGAAACAAGAGCGAATTCTGCCGAGTCAGTGAAGGAAGAGAAGAAAACGTCGTTTCGAGATGAAGTGATTGTTACTGTAC
This sequence comes from Lepidurus couesii, assembly GCA_022832235.1. NCBI lineage: Eukaryota > Metazoa > Arthropoda > Branchiopoda > Notostraca > Triopsidae > Lepidurus > Lepidurus couesii. The sequence continues at coordinate 16,363 of JAGJRP010000595.1, read as the reverse complement.
AGCCTCCCACGCCTGATCCAGGTAGCGACCCATTTCGGGCACCTGTTGAAGAAGAGATTTACAGTCCCGAATCGCCCAAACCCAAGAAAAGCATTATAAAAACGGTATGAAAAGGAAAAAAAAAATCGTGTAACAAGTTCACTTCGCTTTACTATACTTAAAAACAGCAAAGAGGCGTGGCGTTGTGGTGTTGTGTTATTTATAAATCTTTTCCTCGCGTTGTTTTGGTCTTTAAATTCATTTTTTATTTTTTTAAATTCTAGGACACCACGCTAGACGACAAGAAGGATGGAGCAGGAGCCACGAATGGCAGCAAATCCATTAAGTTTAATCCTAACCCTGACGTGATCCAGCTTTCGTCCACGGGTGGGGCCATTCTGACCACAGAAAATGCGGCCAACAATCCCGATATAGAAATGGAAGCTATGTAGACGAAGGAACTTGTATAAATACTTATACTGTAACAAAAACGGCAATTTAAATCGCTTAAAAAAATTTAAAAAGTATTACAACCACTGTCTGTAGGCTCTTTGCTCGTCTTTAGGGGATTGTAATTACTGTAATATTTAAAAAGAACCTTGTTAAGCCAAATAGACGCCATTGTTAACACTCAATTGCTGTTGAGAGCTGTAATGCTTAACTATTAACTGTTTAGGATTAGAAAAAACTTGGTTAAAGAAAGAAAAACAAGGCAAAACTGGAAAAGCTTTGCTGTACTGAACTGTTGAGCCCAAATATAGTGAGGATCGAGCTTTACGAACTGCACTACTCTTTTTTTAAGATTGCAATCGTGAATTTGGATGTCTAGGTGTGTTGTGTGTTGTAGGTATGTATGTATGTTAGTATTGTATATGCTCTGCTCTTCCTTCTTCACAAACCTCGAGAGAGCTTGTCGCTATAAGCACCTGGGCCAACCTGGCTGAGAGACCTTCAGTGTGCAGTCGTCGTTGATCAAGGAAGGAACTTATATTGTGCGGGTTTATTAAAACACCCTAACGCTTTTTCCCGTCCGTCTCGTCTCGTCTTCCTAGTTCAACTGTGTATTGACTTTAAGCCCGTCCATTCCTTTCAACTGTATTAAAACCTTTGCTAAGAACTCGGCACAAAAATGGTGACGTTCATTTAAACCTTTGAGTTTCGGACCCACAGTTAAACCATAGGAACAAATTCTTGGAAAAAACTTCAAAAAGACTCGATTTTTTCGACCAAGTAGTATGCAGTCGCTACGGATCGTCCAGTTAACCTTGATTCTACTTCTGGGTGTTTTGATAGCAATGTGCTACGGACTTCCTCCACGATTAGAGGAGCAGGTGAAGCAGGTGAGTTTAATCGTTCTAAGCTTGATTGGAATTTTCGGTGGTCGCCAGCTCTAATTCATAGTAATATGGACAAATTATAGCATCTGTGATGGAATGTGGCGGACCATCACTTAAAGGGCATTGAGTATATAGTAGAGCAAAAGGCCATGCAATGGTCTGAGAAAAGCTTTTAAACCTTTTCAAGAAGTGCTAAGGTGTGAGAGAACCAGAAGAGAGCGAGAGATGCCCGGAATGGAGTTTTTTTTACCGAGCTTAGCCATACATGGAGTGGTCCGAAAGCAAAAAGTCAGGAATGATATTGACGCTTTGGTCTGTTATATGTATGTATACTTACTTTACTTCCTGTGGGAGTGTGGGAAGTGTGGTCATCGTTTTCCAGCGCTCAACGTCCTTGTCAACTTGGCATGGAAAACGTGACAATGTACACATGGGGCATGTAATCACTAAGAAGATAAAAGGAAAGAAAGAAAAACCTTTTAAATACCCCGGAAGGAGCTCAGTACAGTAAAAGAAACTTCCAAAACTCGGAACACGACATCGCTGGACTGTTAACTGCCATCATCATCAGCCACCAGAGTGGGTACTTTTTTGGTTTAATAGTCCAAACAGAGCTCGTTTAAAGTTTTGAAGTCTCTTTTTCATTTCTTCTAGTTCAGTTGCAGTTCAGGTGAGCCAAAAAGGAAAGTGTTGTCTCTTTAAAACATCCGAATGTTAAAATAGTGGAGAATCCTTAGCTTCCACACTTGCAAGCTTGATTTGTGGACTTGTAATTACGTGAAGATGAAGAAGATGAGTGAAGAGGGGAGGAAACATGAAACGGTGGTTGCATGATCAGATCAAACATTTCATCCAAACGCATGTTGTTGAAATTGCAGGAAGGTTGGACAGGGAACGTAAATTACCTTGCTCGCTTTAACAAGATAATTACTAGGCCCCTTAAGGGGGCAGGAGGAGGTGCAGTGGGGGTAACGGGTAACTGAGCTTTCTATTCACATGCAAAGGAGAAAGTTGGGCCTGTCCAAGTCCTAACTAAGCAACTGAGTACCTTATGGGTCTTTTTTCGATATAGAAGCATGTTTTGAGACAGTTGGGAGCTGGAATGAGCTGGCTGACCACCAAATGGTCAAAAAACGAAGATTTGAAGTTGACGGGGGGGCAGGAGGAGGGCAAGCCATAAAGGTGACAAAGTTTGTTGGTACGTGGATGTCAGTTTCACTGACAGTTTTACAACAGATAAGTCTGCCACGACCAGGGGGTCAAAAGCTTTGGGTCAAGCAGCCACTCTTCTCCATTTCGAGACGCTTTTGGTGGTGAGGGGGTTTGGTGGCTGGACAGATAGATATAACCCATATAGGCGAAAAAGGGTCCTGTAGCAAGTCAGGTGTCTGGTCGCTCCACAGGAACTGTCAGTTTTGCTTCCATGGGCCAATTCCACCTGTAATTTATGGAACTACCGTATTTTTCATCTCTTCTTTCTCTCTGCTCTGTTCTTTCTGTCTCTCGCAACACTGCTCCTCCTCTCCTTTAGCTGTGATCTCTTTTGGGCTACAGACTTAGCAATGCCACCAGCTTAAGCCAAGTTCATCTTGCAAAACGTTACGTTTTGTAACGAAATCAAAGAAGCTTCTTCCTCTTTGTGTTCTGTTGGCTTGATCTTCTTCTGGGAGAGAGAGGGGGGTCTTCTTCACTTGTTCGAAAAACCTTTATTGTCTCGAGCCAACTAGCCAGGTGTGCAAAGTCAAAACTACTCTTTACTCGTAAGCAGAAGATAGGCCACTGGAGAACCTCCCAAAACAAAAGAAGTTTTGAGGAAAAGGATCTTGAGTTAAGATTAGCTGATGAGGGGCGTCTTTGGCTCGCGTGGGGTGTGCTGTAGGGAAGATTAGCATCCAGTCTTGTAGCAATGGTGTCTGCCAGATTGTCTTAGAGAATTAAGAGGGGGGGGGTTGTGATGAAGTCAGTGCTGAAGTATGGCAAGTGCCAAAAAGTTGATGCCTATATACTTGGGCTTTGCGTGTCCTAAGCAAGAAGGCTTAGCTTTTACTACCTGGCCATAACTCGATGAGAAAGAGAGGAAAAAGAGAGGCGAGGAAGGTAGAGGAGAAAGAGAGAATTAAAGATCCGGTTATTCCGATGGGAGAAATGAAATAGTCTCGCGTCTTATTCCTCTTCTTCCTTCTGCTTCTTCTCGCTCGTCTTGACTTATTTATGGCGCATCTCACCGTGAACTGTCAGTGAAGTCATTTGAAGCTCCAGGCTTTGGCATAGGAAAAGGCCTTCCTTTTTTATTCTTTTATTAGTGCGAGTTTTTTACAAGCTTTATCGAGAGCTTACAGCGTAAACTAATAAAAACAATAACAAAAAGGGAAATACAAAATTAAAACTTGAGTGCTTCCAAGTTTGTGTTATGGTAGTGGCCGGCCCACTGACGTCATCTAGTGGTTTGGACTTGGATTGACCACCCCTAAAACGGCCTAAGCCCAGGTTTTATTTTAGTACATAATTGTAATAGCTTTGGGAGATAGACCACCCATCGTTTCTCTAATGGTGCATTCTCAGCCCAGCCCCATGCATGTAATTGACATACGACTTATGCAGTTAAGGGATCGTATGTACCCGGAGGTGGCATATCTCAGCGTTGTTAGCGCCTAAGATTGTCATTTTGTCTTGTCCCATTACGGGACAGAATACGCTACCAAAAATAATAAATACTAAAGAAATAAACAAGAAGAAGATGAAGAAAAACCCCACGACGTGACTTTTATAATTCTTTAATTGGGTTTTGGAGTACTCCAAATTACTCAAAATGTTGTTTAAATTTACTTTTATTTTCTTAATAAACATTCTTATTTTGTCTCTTTTTCCTCTCCTAAAGCAGGTCGAAACGCGAATTATGGGGAAGGTACAACGTGAGAACCAGACGACGACGACGTTAGTCAAGAGTCATCCCATTAGCACAACGAAGCACCCTCCCAAGTTCCACAAGATGTCGCCTAGCAGATCACATCGCAAAAAGCCCCTCAGCAGTGCAGGTAAAGGAATGATGATCGATAAAGGTATAATCTTCTCTTCCAAACCTTTTTTCTTAAAAGAATTCAGCATGATTGGTGAATCCAGATGATTGTTATTATTGAGCCTTTGATGCGAATTATAAACGCGATAAAAAAAACAAAAATGCGAATTACTAAAACGAGATACAAAAGAAGAAGAAGGTTCTCTGGACTTGACGTTGTAATTATAATCCTTGGTGTTGTGGTTTGCAGGTGGGTCCCGGGTGAATACATTATCCCGGATCGACAACACCATCAGCAAGAGCAAGCGGAGTCATAATAGCAGCGCAGCGGAAACCGAGAGGTTCTCCGCATGGTCCGCGTGGAGCAAATGTTCGAAAAAGTGTTTGCAGATCCGGCGACGTCAATGCATGCCAGGCAAAGCCTGCACCAGTGCTGATTTACGCCAACAACGCTCGTGCAGGAAAGGGCGTTGTCGAAAGCCCTTCCATGTGGTCCTACCACCCCGGAAAGAGAGTCTGAAACAACCTTCCTCGTCAGACGTGCGTTTCTTGCTCAGTTTGAACTCGATCTTCTACTCGCCCTGGAGTAGGTGGTCGCCTTGCACTCAGTCATGCACTACCTCCAGATATAGGTAAATAGAATAGCTGGAGCTGTTCAGCTAAAAACCGAGACGCGCGCTCCTTAAGAGTTCATGTCGAGAAGAAGTTACGCTCCCATCCAGTTTTTCCTTTCATTTTTTTATTTCAACTGGTACTCTTCCTTCTTAACTAATTCGCGTCTATTGTTATGCAGAACATGTCGCTTCCCCGTCGTGTGCGGAGACAGCGTACTCCATGAAGAAGCGTTTTGCTACGCCGAGGGCACGGATTGCGAGAAGTGGTACAGCCACAAGAACAAGTCCAGCGTCCAAGATGAAGGTAAGTCGCTTCAAGAGTTGAAAACAAGGATTAACTTGTACAACTTGGACCTAAACACATTCAATGAACTTTAGCAGCGTTGGCTGAGGAAGAAGCTGAGGATTTCCTGCGCGAACTCACGGAACCCTCGAGCGACGATCTGGATCCCAGTTGGTTCGCCCATGATTGCGGGGTACCTGACGTAACCGGGGCCAACAAGGGACTGCGGATTATTGGGGGACGGGAAGCAGCACCCGGAAGGTGGCCGTGGCAGGTGGCCATCCTTAACCGATTCAAGGTTTGATAACTCGCTTTTTTCTTTCATTGTTGGGCTCCCGAAGTTCTTAAACTTGATAAATGAAACTCATTTGTCCCTGTTATCTAAGGTTCCCTAGCTAGTTGACCCCTTGAGTCGTGTTTGGTGGCTTTTTTTCCAATGAAATTTCTTTTCTGACAGGAAGCTTTTTGCGGTGGTACCTTGGTGGGGAACCGTTGGGTACTAACGGCCGCCCATTGCCTCCGGAAACGACTCTATGTCCGCGTAGGAGAGCATGACCTCGCAGAGGATGACGGCACAGAGGTCGACTATCGGGTAAATTTGACATAAACACAAAAATAAATAAATACAAAATATTAAAAAAAATAATAAAAGTATACGGCGTGACTCTGGTGACGTCACTTGTCGTGTTGATGTAGTTTTACGTTTGCGTGTCATGCTAATAAGGTTCTTGTTTTTTTTATTTTTGTTGTTGGGCTTTTCTTTAGGTAGAAGAAGCCTTTGTTCACCCGGATTACGATGCAGAAACCGTTGACAACGATGTAGCGTTGCTCAGACTTCCCGAACCTGTTAAGAAAGGCACCAATGTGCGTCTAGCGTGCTTACCACGGGCCCAACAGAGTCTACCATTGTCCCAAAAGTGTACCATTATTGGTTGGGGTAAAGAAAGAAGCACGCATGTCTTTGGCACTGAAGTCCTCCATGAGGCTGAGGTAAAACATCTATATGATAAGAAGAACCTCTAATTGTTTATAATTTATAATTTAATATTAATGGGATCTTTATTAGGTGCCCATTGTGAAGACACAAGCTTGTAGAGAAGTCTACGAAGATTATTACATCACTGACAACATGTTTTGCGCGGGCTATCGCAAGGGAAGAATCGATTCTTGCGCGGGGGACTCGGGGGGCCCGTTGCTCTGTCAAGTGAACGACAAATGGACCATTTTTGGCATTACAAGCTTTGGAGAAGGCTGTGGCAAACGTGGGAAGTATGGAATCTACACCAAAGTTCCCAATTACGTTTCCTGGCTTCGAAGAGTGATGAGTTTGAACGGCGATTCGGACTCGTAGGAGCCAGGAAAGGACAAACGAAAAGCACACATGTAAATAGAGTTGGGAGGCTCAAAAGATAGGACATAACAATGTATATATAAATCAGACTTTTTTGGTTTCCTTTACATATAGCTAACTGTGATACACCAATGGTTGTCTTGTATTGTATGCCATGTTATCTTCTCAAGTTTTTATAAATAAGGGGTTCCAAAAAATGACCCATGTGTGCAGTAAAAAGACGAGAAAAAACATAAACAAACCACTCACTCCACATCGTTTTCGCTTGTATATGAAAATCATGAGAAAAAGCAGCCAGTGTCCTTGTAAAACAATACCCTCTCATTACAACATATATTATTACAACGCTCAGATCGTAAATGTAGAGAGAACTTGCGATTGCATGTGCGCAGGAAGGAGAAGATAAAACAACGACTAACTATACATATACGGAAGCTGTACCCTAAAGCTTTGGCGCGTCATTATAGGTATGTGTATAGAGAGAGAAAGACAGTTTAGGGTTATAATTTGGCGAGTCATCGTCATCGCCATGTTGGAGGAACGATTTAGTTCAGCAGATTGCATGGGGACGAGTTTCTGGGTTATCGATACAAGGTCTTTTACCATGCACGATACAGTGCGGAAACTGTTTTTGCAGAATAATATTCTCTCCATAGAATAAATACAATATATATAAACGGTCCGTGTCACCCCGAGGGCAAACGTATGACGAGTACCCCAGATAGAGCTGATACGATACTGCAATTGTAATTGTATTCAAGGCTAGAATATCTGTACCCCAACCTGAGTTACTTAATACTTGATCTTCTGCTGGGTTTTAATGTAAAGGTTGCCATCTCCGAATAGCTAAACCAGGCCTATGGGCCATATCGTGCCATTGATCCAGGCCTATCTGCGAAGGGGCTCGGTAAGAATTGACGAAGTAACGGTTTCCTAGCGTGACCCGTCCAAGGACCTTCTTTACGCCTGGTTGGAAAGGGTTTGGAAGGACAGTATTAGCACAGTATTACTATGGCGGTTGTAAAGATGTGGTTTGGGATTATAGTCAAGTTTAAGGAGTTGCAGGTAAGCTATACCTAGCTTATTCCGGGTACAGAGCATGATCTGGCATGAGGTTTCCAAGATTCCTAAAGGAGGAAGTAGGAAATCAAACCTTTGTTGAAACTCGGGACAGTTTTTTGTGCTGCAGCGAACTCCCCGAGTTCTACGAAGGGCGATAACCTGCTGTTGCTCGAATAATAGCAGTTTGACGTACACTGTAAATGAAAGGGGAACAAAAGGGGGACACGAGCCATTAAACACTTAAGTGTGAACAAGAGAGATGATTGTTTGAGGGTAATAATAGGAGGTAGTTTACGTTTGTCTCGCTCCGTGTGATCTGCCAAGTCTAGGTTACGAGCGGCGATGACTTCAATGGTGAGCAAACCCAAATCCAGGCCAAAACTGAGGGTGAGCAAGAGCTCTCCTTTGGTTTGATTGGGCAGCTACAATTCCCACCCAAAAATAAAAATAAAATAAAAAAATAAGGATGAGTCACGTTGTGTACTTGAAGACGAAGAGAAAAGGAGTACATGAAAGACTGGCATTTAACCCACGTAAAATGTGTACAAAAAGGATATAGCGCGTCATTCAAATTATTTGCGTCATATATCTGAATGACGCACGTGTCTGGGTACATGATTATACATATAGTGACAAGGAAAAACGTGTCTGTTCCTGCACCAGCTTGGACCAGATCTTCAGACTCATTGTGTATAGGCATTTTCTCGTTTTCCCAAAGCTGATTGGGTCAAATTTGGAAAGTCCGTTGGCAATGAACTTGACATTGACTTTGAAGCTATGGATCGGGAGATTTTCGAACACCTTTCCACTAAGGGTGGANAGCCTATGCTTAAGATAATTCAAACAAAAATAATTCACCAAAATGATAATTCATGATAATTCACCAAATAATTCAGTTTGATGAGGAACTACTTGGTGAATTATTATGAATTATTTGGTGAATTATCATGAATTATCAATTTGGTGAATTATTTTTGTTTGAATTATCTTAAGCATAGGCTAAGCCTCTTGGACCCTCTATCTGAATCCACTCTAAGAATACTTTAGGAAATTTCTCAGTCAAGGTTCACTGCTGAATCCGACACCATGACCAGATTTCATTGTCGGAATCCGAACGGTTTGAATCTAACTTCTTGATGACAGTTCATTGTTGGGCTCAATTTCTTTATGAAAGTGATTCGTCAAGTTCAAACCGCGGTTCGAGGTTTGCCTCAAGGGATTGATGGTTGAAAGCGAAGGTTCTTTTTTTACTGAAAATTCTTTGTTGTGCAGGATAGGAAATTCATTCTTGGATAGTTTTTCAAGAAACGAAGTTGTTGAAGCTCACTTTTGATAGGAATTCCCATAGATAAAATGGTACTTACGGTTGGAATTTTGTACCCGGACTTCTCTAGCAAACACCACGTGACTTTGCGTTTGGCTTCGAAGGTTTGGAGATCCAGCAGGCCAGGTTGGTTCATGGCAATGAGCGCTCGGCCCAGACTCACTTTCGACGACGTTCCGGAATGCCCCGAGCCTGGTAGGAAGTGATCTCCATAGTCTAGACGATCTTTGACTGTCAAGCGAATGACGGTATGCATTAGCTTCTCTTGAAGGACGGAAAAATGGAAGATTTCGTTGTAAAGCGGACTGCTGGTAGTCCTCAATGTACGCGTGGTGAATTTGACCGATTTCTCGGGTAGGAGTGTGACCTAGAGAAGGTGAAGGCCGACAAAAAAGGGGTATAAATCCATGGATACTTTTTGTGTAGATTTGAATCACAGACTTTAACGTAAGGATCAGGCAATCCTCCTCGGTTTCGTTTGGGAAGCGACAAGGCTCCAATGATCTTCACGTAGAGTTCTTGCGAGGCGGAATTGTACTGCAAGGATATGCCAATCTTGGGTTCTTCTTCGTCTGAACATTTACCGGGTAGATACAAATCAGGCTGCAAATTTCCAGGGCTGATAACGGTATTGCGGTAATTATAATTGTAACTGGGTGTCAAGTCATTATTGTTCCCCGCATTATTGTTGTCTGCATCCAGTGCATTTTTACCTGGTTTTCCTTTCAGCTCTTTGTTATTATTGCCCAGGTGCTAGAAATATAATTACGTTACGAACCATATAGCTTTTTTCTTATCTATTTTTATAGACACAAATAGATAGAAATATAACAATCTTACAGTGGGAAGTACGAAGGCAATTATGTCACTGCTCCGGATGACTGGGTGGGAACGAATTCGTTGAATTGACTTGGTGGAATGCGAATTTGCACCGTGCGGAAATTCACTGGGCAAATCGTGGAGTGAGCCGGGTCGTTGAGACCGTTGAGATCGTTGATTTCGGCGTCCGCCGATTTTCTTGATCCACATGAAAGAACAGCACAATGACGCGAACATGACTGCACAGATGTAGCTTCCACCGATGATTACAAGGGCTAATGAACCGTTAGTGAACGACACTGATTGCTGTTGCTCCAAGCTGAGTCCTTCGACAATGACAGGTTTCACTGACACGTCCACGTCTAGGTTCTGACCATTAGAAGTCACTTGAAGGAAGAAGGGCATTATTCCGCTCAGTTGGGTACATGTTGTAAGCCTATAAATGGTTTAACTGGGAGAGAATTACTTGCTTTTAAAAAGGGAATTACCGAACAACGGTTCAGCGGCCAATCTATCCGCCTGCCCTTGATGAAAGCTTCTGTGCAAGTGCTTGTATAATGGTCTTGAAACGCATCTGACAATTCTCTCCCCGGCAATTAACGTCATAGTGATCATAGCACAGGTGGTCTACGGCCTTCATAAATGAATGCATAAGCATTTCGTATCCGCTCTGTCTTTCTCCCCCACCTTTGTGTGTATATACGCATAGGGTGCGTCAATTTCAAATCATAAACTTGACAGACCATAATCCGCTTATTCAGCATAGGCAAGAACACGCCATATTTTCTAAAAAATATTATATGGAGTTTTTATTCCTTAATAATCCAATTAAAATCTTCCGTCACCTTCCAACCTTGGAAAAAATCAAGGGGAAACTAATACTACAACCTACACAAATCAGTCTCCAGTCTTTTCAATGTTTTACTCACAGAATCTAATTAACGTTAGGTACTCAAGGTTAAATTTATTAATTGTAATGTGTTTTTTATGCTAAGTAATAAGTTTGCAAACATTCCCCGTATATCTTAGCTTACTGACGTGAGACAGTTACAGATGGCGCTGAAGTTTGTTATTGTTTTGCGAAAGTCTTGCGTAAGAAAGTAAAAAAGAAATAGATAGCTAAATGCCGGAAAATTTTCTAATTATACGCTTGTTTTGCGCTGGAAGGCACAATATCTCACGACAGTTTGCTGTAGCAGCACAATTTCGAGAATCTGTAGTCGTCCAAATGTCAGAACAAGATTTCTCGAAAACCCCTTGTCATATTTGCAAACAATTTTTGCCTTAACTTAAGTTTTCTTTTTTTAGTACCAAGTGCATGTATGAGTTGTGTACTAGCGTCTACTACGCTTAAGTTTACTGTTACTGCATTTTTGTATGAAATTTACTGGTTTTTCCAAAAAGTTATTACGAAATCCTCATGGTAATGGCCTATACCGAGCTACGGTAGGGGTGCCTTTAGGGGTAGGTTCATGTGTTTGGAAATCTTTTAAGATTTGGAAAACTGGGTTTATAGCAGAAAGGGAAGGAAAAGGTGAGGAATAAGGCACACAAGGTTCCAAATTAGCAAGAAAGTAGCACTCGACTTTGAGCTACATCTACATCTACTTGCAACCGGTTTGGTTTGGAAGGTCGCCATATCGCCATGTCGTCGGTCCACAAAGTGTCACCCTACACCTAACGAGGAACTCCTATCGCCCGTTACTTGAATACAGCCTATACCTGCTCGCTTTCAGACGCTATATAGTCCCTTAATAATATAAATATACATGTTGGGATCACGTAGGAAACACCTTAGGAAACCCGGTTTTCTTCCGAAAACCTGGGTATTTTTAAGTGTTACAAGGTCAGCTAAGGAAGACCGCTGCTGTTGACTGGATACAACACGGATCCCTCCCAAAGAGGAAGTAGGAAGTGGATGGGTATAGATCTGTCTTGCCATTGGTTGGTCTAAGGAAGGATTAAAGTCAGGGTTATATCCAAAAGTATCCATATGCCTAAAGGCCAGTGAAAGTACTACTTGTTTGATACTAATACTCCCTTTAGAACGCCCACTATACTGCACCCTGTACTATAAAAGGACCGTCAGATACAAGCGTGAAGTCAGCGGTCATCTGCCCACCAACCATCCCACTACGTCATCCTCTTCTTCTTCTTCTCTTCATCCTTTACGAAACAATCCTTTCATCATGAAACTCCTGGTAAACACTCCGAACCCAACCTTTAACTTTAACATCATCATTTTGTAGCAGCTTCTTATGGTTCTAAGTTTTATTTCTGCAGATTTTAGCGGTTTTCTGCACCGCTTTGGTGATGGCTGCCTTGGCAGCTCCTGCTGAACCTCAACCTCAACGCCAGACTCAAGATTTGCAACCTGCGGACTCTAAAGCTGAAAAGAGAACTTTCGGGTTGCTTGGCGGCGGACTTGGAGGATTTGGCGGAGGTACAAATACCTTAACATCTAATTCGAAGTGTATCTGTAACACCTTATTTTGATCACGGTCAGGTTTCGGAGGCTACCCAGGCTACGGATACGGATACCCCTATGGCGGTTACGGCGGCTACGGAGGCGGTTTCGGTGGCGGCTATGGAGGCTATGGTGGATACCCTTACGGCGGATATGGTAATGCATTCAATAGGGATCACAGTTATACACCTTTAGTAAAAATTATTGATATTAATTTTACGTTCTAAAGGTGGTGGATACGGCGGATATGGTGGATATGGCGGATACGGTGGATATGGCGGATACGGTGGGTACGGTGGACCTTTCGGCGGCGGCTTGTTTGGTTAAATATAACTGAAAACTTCCCCATTGTTACGCCTGTATTTAAGAGTGGATTGTTACATAACAGAATACATTGTTTTCCAAAAATTTCTCTTTTGATTTACCTTAATTCGCCTAATTTCCACGGGAAACTTAGTTCCATCTAATAGCGTTTTCAACTGGGAACCCTGGTGCAGCAGTTTTTGCACTGAATCCCACAAAATTGTGTGTTTGTGACACAAAATTGAGTGTCGCAACAGTGAATTTGTGGCATTCAGGGGAAAAAGTGCTGCACCAGGGTTCCCAGTTGAAAACGCTATAAATTACTTCTATTTGTTTACACCCATTTAATGCGCTTGTGTTCACTTTCGTTTTCTTTCCAAGCCCAACAGTTCAGACTTTTTTCAGGCCAACTTTACCACAATAAGGATATTACAACACCGTAAACAACGAATCTGATATAAGAAATAATAAAAATAAAAATAAGATTTATGAGACGACAACTTTCATAGCACATACGTGGTTAATGGCTAATTATACCAACGTCACGGGTCCGCTAGTGGTTTGCCCGGTTTGCTGCTTTCTTGCGGCAAAAAGATACGTAATGTAGCACTTTGGGAGCCGATTTCATCACTGTGACGAACAGTCATGTCTCATGTGTGTCAAGGTTCGGGGAAATACCCTGCATGTATTTGGACGGTCGCAATAGACGTAATTAGTCGATGGTGAGACGGTTACGTAAAGGGATTCATTGTTGAAATACCCTGCGTGTCTATCAACGGTCGCAATAGGCAAGTCAGACGGTGGTTATAGACGCTTACGTAAAGGATTCATTGTTGAAATACCCCTGGAGAACCGTATCTTTATGTAAGGACATAACAGGCTAGGATGATACACAATTTCTATAGGTTATGGTAGAGGTTTTCTTGGGGCCTTTGTAGCATGTCAACACAATGGCTATTGGTCTGAACCCAAAAGAAAGTGAAATGAGGTTTAGATCTTTTGTTGGTCTTTAATTCCTCTGAGCGGGGATTTTTCCCCTTTCTGTTTCTTCTGCTACATAATATAATGTAACGAAGGAACTATATAAGAAACATGCTTCCTGTAGCACGGATGTAGATGTGGTTCAAGGTAACAGCAATCGTTTCTTTTGGTTCCTGAAAACTTGCTAAGACACAAGGCCAACCAGGTACCCAGTGATTCAGCCTCCTCCTTCGTCAAGCGCATATAAAAGGACCAAGCGTGAGGCACTACTATTTGTAGAGCTACTCCAGTCTACATGCTAGTAACAATCTCCTGAATTTGCCCAGCAAAATGAAGTCTTTCACTCTGGTACGTTTATTAATTTTAGACGTTTTTTCTGTTCTTTAATACTTCATATCATTTATTGGAAATTTATCATACAATTAAATTATTATAGATTTATTCATGCAAATTGTTTTTTCCACAGGTATTTTTAGTAGCGGCCGCCTCGATGGCGATTGCCGCACCTCATGTGTATTTTGGTAATGAAGGGCTCGGAGTTGGTCTAGGCGGCGCTGGACTTGGAATCGGGCTTGGATTAGGCGGCTCACAGTACGGTGGGTACGGAGGCCAGTACGGTCAAGGAGGCCAATATGGCGGACAATATGGTGGCTTAGGAGGACATTATGGCGGATTAGGTGGACAATATGGTGGACTTGGTGGACAATATGGTGGACTTGGTGGACATCATGGCGGTCTTGGTGGACAACATGGTGGTCTTGGTGGACAACATGGCGGATTAGGTGGACAATATGGCGGATTAGGTGGACAATATGGAAGCCAGCATGGTAGCCAGTACGGTAGCCAATACGGTGGTGGTCACCAACACGGCAGTTATGGTGGTTACCCCGGAGCTGGCTTGTACGGAGGCCAACAAGGCGGTTATGGAGGTAAACTTTTTCGACTATTTAAAATTAAATATTAAAATAGATTTTTAAACCTGGATTTCTTTTCGGCTACTTAGGACATACCCATGGAGGATATGGTCAACAACAAGGATATGGCGCCGGATACCCTGGTAGCTACTTGGGCGGTGGTTATGGCGGCCAGGGGGCTGGTCTTGGAGCTGGTTTGTTAGGATCATCAGGCTACAGAAGCGCGAGCAAGGAAGAAACCAAGAAAGAACACTAAGAGATAGTATCTATGTCAACGCGATGAACGAAACAATTTTAAAATTGTAACTTATTATAATAAAATGATTCAACGAAATCAAATCACTCAACGGATTTTCCTTCTATAAACCTTACAAACCCGTTTTCTTGTCACACAATGTACAGGTTTCCATGCAGATTGCAGTTAGAGGCCTTAAATTGTCTCGGATAAATTTGTTCAGTAAAGTAGTTAATAGGATTTAAACGTTCGTTTACTTCGAAACCTTCGCAAACTACTTTCCGTACGACAAGAGTTCCTTTATTGCGAACAATGTAACAACAACAAAGTACCCAAGGTCTATGCTAATGAGCTTCATTGAAACAGGTATATAGGTCACATGAGCCGGAACATGTGGTCAAATTTACCCGAAAGTACACAAATATGCAGCTGGTATTCATGCAAGGTCGCTACCTTATTCGTACATACGCTGTCTAAATACAAATAGCATGGAAACGCTGTAGTATGAGCTAAGTCTTTAATTTTAAAAAAAATCTAACTTTAAATTAACTAATGTCTTAATTTATTTACATTTGATTGTAAATGTCAATTAGTGCTAGCTATTTTTATTTTTAGTATTTTTATTATGTCTATTTTAATTTTTGTCATCATTTTTATTTTCATTAAGTGCAGTGCGGTAGCTGCGGGAGTTTCTGCCATTAAAATGTTTCTTGCCAAATCCGCCTAAGACGCTACTATCGCTATCACGATAATGCCAGGAAAGTGGAAGAAACGGAACATTTCTCCTCCTTTTCTTTACTCGCTACTATTCAGTTTGAAATCATCCAGCGCTTGGCGGTTAGTGCGCCGTTGGCCCATTGTGCCCAAAATAAACTGTTTGTTTCGTAAGTTGAGTGTGTCAGTGTCAGTGTTTTGTGCCACGTAGCACGGTTTTGTAGTTTTTAACCAGTTCTTATTTTAGGAAATAGTTGCCAATTAAAGATGAGTCAAACGAATATCAGAGAAGTTGACGTGAAACGTAAGGCACTGAAGTTCTCTAATGCTGAAAATGCTCGTGTTTTGCGTCAACACGATCATTTAGTTCGTCGACGTAGCACGAGATTCGACGTGATTAATGAACGTCGTGGCTTAAGTTCAATAAAGGATGAAGAAACTGCGCCTGCAGTCCAACGAAGTAAGCCTGCAGCTTTAGGCACGAACTCTACCTTACTCAACGTCAACGGTAACTAATCTAAGAATACTCTAACCTCCAACTACAACGCTCATTATCATTTTGTTTCTGTTATAACAGTTCCTGTCGTCCCAATTGGCAAGCCCAAGACTGAACTAGAGCTCAAATCCAAGCTAAAGATCTACAAGGAGCAAAAACGCATCATAGAAGCCCAACGCAAGGCTGTCAAGAAGCCAGTTTTCGTCGTTCCGACCCATAATCTGGCTCCTGCTTCTACTACTACGTCTGCCAATGCTAAACCGCCCGTTTCTCAGACCAATCGTGCCAAAGAAGCTGCAGAGAAACTCCACAAGAAGCCTGAAACGTCTGGGATTGTCACTCGTTCAACTGCCGCCGTATCTGCGTTGCAAAACCAGCGAATTACTCGTTCCCAGGCGCAGAAACTCAAACCTTCCGTACTTCAATTAACAGTACCACAAGAATCTGCTGCTTCGAAAAAGTCTCACG
>JAGJRP010000593.1:0-36595 GCA_022832235.1 Lepidurus couesii | reverse complement strand
TTCGAGAAGAAAGTTCAAGCGAGACGAGATGGATCAGGATGCTGTTTGTGTATATATTTTGTGGGGAGCATGAAATTCCATCCGGGTCTTTTCATTGTTGACCTATGTTGGGAGGTCTTCAACAACCATAGAGTTTCACCCCTCGGCTAAACTTTTGACTTATCTTTCGGTTTCACGTGTCTCTCAAATTGGCAATTGATTTTTAGCTTCCTCAACGTCCGCACAAATGTTCTCCAAACCTTTTTGGCAGACGATTTCACGAGTGTCCACACGTTGTTTGTTTTAATTTCATTGTCCTTAACATGGCGTGACAGACAATAACAAAAAAGGTAGATTTCTTCTTTTTCTTGTATGAATGACGAAAGAGTCCTAAACGTGGCACGGCGGGGGCTAAAAATGGAACGTTATGAAGATCATCGTGGGAAAAGCATGTCGGTCTTTTGCCTTTGATGTTCACTTTTACTGAGAGGAAAACCAACCTGCCCCTCCCGCTGCATAAGCGACCACGGCACATTCGAATGCGAACCCTATTTCCGAGCCAAACAATCGTGTATTGGCGTCTTAAACACACAAAAAAGGAGAAACCACATAAAAAAAGATACTTTGAAAACTGTTGGACAATCTTACCTAACTCTGAATCGAATGCAACTGACTGGAAATACTCATGGATCGTGATTTCGTGAATCGCCCCGCTGCGACACCAAGCGGATCGGGGTTCACATTTTGGGCTCCGGCTAAAGCGGAAAACGGCAGTAAGTAAGTTATTTGGAATACAGCAAGAGTTAATGGTCGAGTGGCCAAGTCAAAGCCGCCGTTGGAACAATCATTTGTTCACCACAACCCATTAAAAAGTTCCCCTCACCCCCCTCACCCTCCCTCTCCCTCGGAAGATTTTCGGCAGAATCTCACACTTCAAACGCATGTTGAGTCTCCTCCTCCCTCATCTTCTTCATCTGGTCATTTTCTCCCTTGTAAAGTCTTCCAACCTTCAAAGGCCGAAACTGAAACTTTTCAAGTCACGTGACTCTACATGGCTTTGGCGACAAAAAGGGGTTAGGTTTTCGGTTTGTCGGGAGGCCTTGGCGGAAGTGTCTTCTTCCGCGGATGGGTAACTAGCTAACTTGCCCGGCCAACGGCGCAAAAAGGAAAAGGACGCTCAAATAGCTCAATTAGAGCCGACATTGCATTCCACGACCTCTTAGCGCATGACCCTTGAAATCTTTTTTTGTAGAGAGGAGCATGTATTGTATATGCTCCTCGTGTTAACTCAGTGTCGCCCACGGACCGATTTTTTTCTTATTTATTATTAGTTTTTGCCAGCTTATTTGAAATACACATATGGTCAAGTAATGCGAGCTATCAAGCTGCGTGTTAATCTCTAGAAACAACTCGTACCTAAGCCACAGCAAGATGTTTCGGTCCCTTGGAAAATCAGCGGGTTTTTCGAACAAAAATGCTTATCATGACGTTTTGCGCTGGAGGAAAATTGCCGCCAAAGCTGAGCAAAAACAGTCACACGCAGAGATGATGATGTTATCGAAAAACATGGCGGTAAAGAGTCTCCCGCCAGGCGATCCAAGTCGCAGCCACCCACAAACTGGACCTACAACCCCAAAAAACAAAACAAAAAACACGACTCATTAATATCCATGTTCGTTTTCGCTATCAAGCTGTACAAGAATTTTTTACATACAAAACGAAGTAAACAATCAGACTGCTTGTCAAACCGTTCAAGTTTGGATTATTCAACGCAAGTCGAACAAATAGTACAATTAAGAAGATTAGGAGGCACACACGTTTAGTTTTCATGTGTTGGGGGGAGCAAAGGTTTATCAAATACGTTAGACATTCCAGTTGATAGCGTCAGAAAGGTGCAAATAAGAAGCGTGGGGTAAGAGTCAGAAACAGAGAGAGAGAGAAAGAGAGCTTGAACACAGCGCAAGTNCCCCCCCCCCCCCCCAACAAAAAATAAAAAAAGCTGTCGAGAGGTTCTCTATCACGGCGAGACAAAGCGCTGGCCAGGGCGTGAATCCTTGTTAGTCGGTCGCCAATTAGGAGAGGACCAAGTCTGTGAACTAACTGGTGATTGGAGCTCGTGCCGTCCGCCTGCTGAGCTCGGCGCGGAGCTCCCTATATGCGAAAGTGTAACTCCCGCTCACGAGTCCAAGTTTTTCCGTCCGCGCTCCAAGTACCAGCCAGCATTTGCCACACGAACCAGCTTCAACTCTATCCACTTACGACTCGCATGGCAGTTCCCAAAAGACTACACTCGTTCGCCACGTCCCTCTTTCAAAACACAAAAGTTGCTTAATTGGCTTGATTGTGGCCACACGTAAAAAGTTCTTGGTTTTACTCGCGCACGCAGTGCAAATACAAAACGAACATCTTTCTGAAGCCTTGTGATATTGTGAAGTGATGTTCCCAAGCTGATAGTTCAAGATCGATAGCAAGTTTGATAGGAACTCTTCTGTACTTTGAAAAAGAAAGACGAAGAGGAGACAAACAAAGAGACTGGAGAAACACGACTTGAAAGATGGCAAACGTCTTGGAGAATCGCGAATTGATACAAACTGCCAAGCCGTACCCACTAAAGGCCTTTACAAATGAAGACTTGACTCGTGCCAAAATCATCATTAACTGCGCAACGGTGCCTGCTAAAAGTACCAGAACTGGCCAACAACACCCGAAACTTGGCCCTTCGGATATCGGCAACGCAGTCGCGAAAGTACTGCAAGGCTACGATTGGAGTTTGGTTCCTCTAGCCACCAAGTAAGTCAATAGAGTCCTCAACATAAATCCTTTTAGCTGAACTTCTTTCTTTGTCTTCTGCAAGATCCCCTGGCAGACTGTTTGACTCTAAAAGATTCAGGGGGAAAAAACGCTAGTTCAAAGAATTACACTCAAACGAGTTTAGTTGGGCGATATGGATGGACCTCAAAACTTGTTCCCTGTCCGGGATAACTGTAAGAATGTCATTGCGGCGGATTCAGCTACAAACCCGATGGATAATTAGATACACCGGAAAGCTAGAAATTCTTTGTTGATTCATCAAAAGAATGTTGAGCTCAGACTTTAACGCCGTTGGCTCGCAAAATTCACTGTTGCCCAAGTGAAAAATCGGCACAAATTTTAATGTTGGGGAGCTTTTTAATGGTTTGTAAGGGACAACGCAATGAATGGAGGCCAACAATGAATGTCAACTAATTGTGTTCTAAATGTCAGGGACTAAACCTATAAATCTCATTTTTCTAGAGCAACTAGTGATAAAAAGGACACTCATGTGAAACGTCCCATGAATGCATTCATGGTATGGGCTCAAGAAGCACGTCGCCAATTAGCTGACCAATATCCGCAATTGCACAACGCTGAACTGAGCAAAACCCTGGGTCGTCTTTGGAGGTAAGTCCCCTCGCTCCTTTGTCCCATGTGCCATTTTCCTAAACGCAGATTTTTGCAAATATTTGTTTTCACAAGTTCTTCATTTGTGGGCAGAAGGTTATAGGATCTATTTGTATGTGTATGTGAGAAAGTGTGTGTTTAGAGGGTTTAGAGGGGGCAGTTTACCCCCCACATACACGTCATATGTGCCTGACAGCTCCAAAAGGTCTTCAAACTACACTTTCTTTGCCTTCCCCGAGAATTCTTAATCTTATCGAGCCTCCGATTAGCCGTAGCAGCCACAAAGAGCACCCGCCGACTTTTCGGTTGACAGCCGCACCAATAACTTTTGCCGATGCTTCCCTGACAAGGTGCCACCGGACACCCGCGCTTATTTCCTTAAAAGCAGTTGACTTTTGAGTTTTGACTTGCCATCTTCCTACATATACACACACACGCATACACATGGGGCTTATCAGGCCCACAAGCACAACAGTCTCTTTCCAATCAATCAATACGCGTAAAAATAAAGCCTTAGAAACCTGTCTCTCCTAAAAACAGCAACTATAATTCCGACCCAATAGCTGAGTAACAGACACAAACGCATTAAGAGATGAAGGGAACACTTTTGCGAAGAAGCTAGCAGGTGCAGTCCGGGAGGCTTGTAAAAACGCAGCTGTGTATAAAGTTTTTAAAGCAGATAGATACTGTGACACATTCTTGCGGTGATGTAAGAGTGACATCCACGCAGACGAGATCTTGTGGAGTGCCGAAAAATGGTCAAGCAAAGAAGGATAAAAGCGTCTGGTTAGCATAGTCCATTTTCGGATCCTCAAGAAACATGTCGAGCAAGCCCGTTTTCGATAAACACAGCTTCCATCAATGCCAGCAGCATCACGGCATGTTTGGAGACTCGCAAGTCAAACAAGCGTAAAGAGAAACTTGTACTTATCCTAAGAATGTCGCTACGGGGAAAATAAATTAAAAAAATCTCCCAAGCCATCTTAAGCATGGTAAAAGCGAAGTAAGCTCATCTATCAATATACGTCTAGGAAAGGCACAAGCTTATAAGCAAGCTACCGAAATCTGCAAATGCTCTCCCCCAGCTGAGCTTTTAGTGCGGCACCTGTTCTTTGCCTTATTTGATAACCCGTTAGTGCACAAGGCGGTTTAGAATTGGTTTGCGTTATGCCATGCAAATCACGCCACCATCCGCTTCTTCTATTTTTTTTTTCTGGCTCTTTAGCTTTCCCGCTATAGCTTAGGGAAGTCGGAATCCCTTCGTTTGGAAACAATTGACTATGCCATTCACGATCCTCTGCAGCGAACGAGAATCTTAACGTGCGCCTTCAAGTCCAGCTCGGAGAACGAGTTTAGCGAAAAACTACAGAACTTCGCGGACGATTGAACTTCAAAATTTCAAATAAATAAGGTTTGGTTTGACAAACGACACCTAACATGGGCTGCCCAAGTTGCAACATGTGCATTCCGAAGGTGGCGAGTACTTTTTTAACTACTTTTCCCCGAAAAAACTGACCAAGAGGAGGAAAAAAGGTCGAAAAAGGGCTCCAAAGATTGGGTGGCGCCAGCGGTGGAACGTTTTCCGCCGTACGCCGAACAACTCAAGACAGCAAGAGCGAGAGAGGAGGGAGTCCACGGGCGATGGTCCTTCTCTTGCTATCCCTATCGAATTACTCGACGACAAGAAACGACCCCGCTGACCTGTGTCACGGACTTGCCCTCCCATACCATGCTTAGTTTTTTTTTCTTCAAATAAAAAGAATGAAAGGGAATATTAGCCCAAAAATCCAGCTGTAGGATCAACATAAATTGGCGGCGACAAGTAACACCAACAACGAAACCGGACTTGGAACCTAACAGGGACGGGATTCTGTATTCTGTTATTCTGCTGGGAGTAAAATATAGGATTAAAAAAAGTTAAAAAAAGGGGGGCAAGTGGCAGCCTCGCCTTATGACAGAAAACCACTTGACATATGGCATTGGGAAGAAGAAAAGAGAGACACGTTACTTTTACAAGTATCCACGTCAACTTGATCATGCTGGCGCTTTTCAACTATGCAACTCGTAAAAAAAACCATAAGCGAAAAACGCTTTGAAGAGCTTTTTTGGTGTTTTCTTCTCTTAAAAAAGGCTTCTTATTTTTTTGCGTGCAAAAATGCGTAAAAAGGGATATCTGTAAAACGTCAAGGGAAACATTTCCGAGTTTCATTTTATGCAAACGACACTTGCAAAGTACAAAAGTGCATTACCATAAGTCATTGCAATGGCGAATGAAGTGTGTGCTCTGAGTATTTCTAACTCAAGGGAGATTTTTTTAAGGAATTTAGTTTTTAGGATAAGTACTGTGCATTTATGGCGTTTGCAAAAGACACTGACGCCTTGTCCCAGGTTTACTTTGAAGCAAAAGGCATTTACTGAGTAAATGCCGGCAGCCAAGTTTTTAACATTCCTAAAGTCATAAGAAATGCCACGCTACGGGATGAGAATGACTCGAGACTTGCTTGCATAGGCCTCAATGGTTGTATAATGGAGTTGTCGAAAGCTTAGCAAACATAAGAAACTGACTCCCGGAGGGTGCTGGCGGCCACTTTGCATAATAAAACCGTGAGCATTGGACTAAAGTAAATGCTACAGCTACTAGTTGAAGTTACTCATCAAACTGAACACCCCCCACACACAGTCAACAATGAATTAGAATAAGGTACGTTTAGGAAAAGACTTGGGCGAGGTAATGCGGCTAATTTCCACACATTTTCAGCAACAATATTTTTTTTAGCTCATGTATAGCCATGCTACTCAAAGATTTACGGTTTTGTTTAGTACTTTGCTATTGACCAACAGACGCCATCTAGCACGGAGCGCAATTTTGAACGTTTTGAAAATTTGGCGCAAACCGCCATGTCCAACGGCTTTTTGTTCTGAGGGGGGAGATTGTGGGTAAACAGGTGGAATAATATTATATTACATCATAGGAAATGTAGTCTTAAGACAGTTGTTGTTAAAGCTATGAAATTAAAGAATGTCGTTTAAACGGTAAGGAAGAATTTAGTGTTGAAGAGGTGAAAAGAGGCAACACGATGACGTGTGAATACTAGTCAACGCCGCAAAAGCATACAAAGGTGTGTGTGTGTGCTGCTGCGTCTCAGGAGGGACTTACATAGCACTTAAAAGTGTAAAGCTACCAGAGAATCTCTCGCAGCAAGCCTGCACACTTTACAAAGCATACCGAGCATATTTCCCCCCTATATCGCTCCGCCTAGTTCGGAAGAGCTTTTATTATACAATATTTCCTTCGCCTTTTTTTCTTAAGTTTTTTTTTTAAAGCAAAAGGGTATCTATTTGAACGGGATCCTCTCTTTGGTTTTCGTGGGTCATTTATTTGTGTATGAAATAGCCTGAATGCCATGTGCTCTCTCCCAGAGTTCAAGAACGAGCGAAGGGGTTTTTGATTGGATGGACATGTTTTTGTTTTCGGCAGAGTGTTGAGTGACGATGACAAGAAGCCATTTATAAAGCAAGCTGAAAGACTTCGAGAGCAACACAAGCAAGAACATCCGGACTACAAGTACCAGCCCCGGCGTCGTAAAGCCATGAAAAGCCTCGGCATCGGCAACGAAACATCCAGCAGTAGCAGCAATGGACCTGCAACAACTTTGACTTCAAGTTCTGGTCCAAACACCAACGCTGTGACCAGCAACAACATTAACAAAGCTAAATCGGGGGCACGGGAAAGACCCTATGCCCGCGCTGTTTCTGTAGCCTCCTCCGCCGCTACCATTACCACCGCCGCCAAATCCATTACCTACAGGTAACGTAAACATGACCATTTTTGCTCTGGCTTCGCTTTAACGTCAAGGAGAAGACAAGATAGACGTAACTTGTAGGTTATCCCATACCCATTGCTTCCTTCTTTTTCTTCTCCCCCCCTCGTCTTCCTTTCACCCGAAAGTAAGTCTAGCTCATGTAAATACTAAGAGAAATCCCAGCAGGCAGTCTGAAATGTCATCTTTTTGCTTAGGGCAGAGGAGATAATAGCTTCAGCATGTTTGTTTACATGCCATCTTTCACGACTTTTCAAGTCTTGACTTGGGACCTTTTTCTCTATCTAGCTTCTTATTTTTCCTCCTTTAGACGTACGAAGAAAGCACACGAGCTGACCACCTCGAAGTTGTCACCCAACCCGGCTATAGTGACACCGTCACCCAGTAGTACTGCCGATTCTCCACAGGCTACTCCCACACCGCCCATATCGCCGTTGGAAAACCCTCGTTTAAATCCTTCTCAAGGGCCATCGAAAATGGGTAAGCTTATGTCTTTACATTCCTGTTCTTCAAGACATTCCTTCGTTCCGAAACTTCCTCATTACATTGCTTTAAGTCCTCTTTTCTTACTATAGCGTATCCATTAGGTAAAGAAACAAAAGGTAAAAAAAAATTGCCAAACATAAATAAATCTTAAAAATGCCTACAACCTAAATAGCTGCAGAACCTTAATTTCGGCTACTAAATTTTCGGAAGAACGGCGTAGATTTAACCTAATACTTCTTTACTTTTCATTGTTTGGTGACCACAAATCAAGCCGGAGCGAGTAACGCTATGAGTATTTTGACTTAACCCTTTTTCCTGTGGTACCTTATTAGACAACCTAATCATGCAACTCCCTGAAATAGTTCAAACAATTCTTTGATAAACGTTTAGAAATACTTCTTAGATCATATTAAAGCATCGCAAAGAAACAAAATCACTTCAATGTACTTATACTTGTGCTTAAATCTTAGACAATGGCCATCACATCGACTTCAGTCGAGTTGACGTAGGCCAGCTGACCTCCGACACCTTGCAAGACGCTCTAATAGTGGACGGGAAGGAATTGGACCAGTATTTCCCCCGGGACGGTAGTACTACGCTTCCCAACCGCCTCCATATGGCCAAATACCGCGAAAACCCCAACGCCAACGAAGCCTGGAACGGTACCACACACGCCATGCAAAATTACGCTTCTGCAGCGAGTACCTGCGCGTCAACCAGCCCGACCGACCAGATCGTACCCAGCAACTCGGAACCAGGAGAGTACGCTCACCCATGGGTGCCCCGCATGCTCGCGTCCTGTTCTAATTACTCGCCTAACGCTGCAGCGTCGCTCCTTCAGCGAGCCTGCAACGCCCAGCACCACCATAACGTGCCGTACCCGACGTACCCGCCTTTCTACGGCGATAAACGCACCGTAGACATGTACGCTTCAACCGCAGCCTTATCGCCTTCAAACCACAGTCCTTCCACACGCTCGTCCTCCTCAAATTACTCCTCGTATTCCTCCCCGTCTCCCGCCCAAACCACCTCACCCATACGAGCCTTCAGACCTCATGCCCAAGCCAACAACAACAATCACGGTAACCATCCCGAATCGATGAGTCACAACAACCCAGCGCCGTCTACGTACGTGGAGTTATCAGGCGGTGGCGGAGGGTTCGACTCGAACGAAGACGGGTCCATGGGCGAAGACAGTGCGCCCAAGTACCACGAATTAACCCCAACGTCTTCGACCGCGTTATCTCACGCCCACCATGCCCAAAGACCGTACTTCCCAGCTTCCAATTCATTATATTACGTGGCTGGAGGTCACCACCAAAACCACCCGTACATGGCTTCCTACCCATCGTACTTATCATCGAGGCCGATGTTTAGCAACGGAGATCCTTGGTCCAATTATGTGTGAACTATGTGAACCTCCCCAACCCCCAAAAATTAGAATGAAAGAAGAAAAAAAGATAAAGAATCCTTAAAGTGGCGGAAAGAAAACAAGAAAAAAAAGCGATAAATTCTTCCACTAATTGCGTATCCTTCACGGTCTCCTGGCAAAAGGCTACAACCTTTCCACGGTTTCCACTTGTGAAAACAAGACGTACACTCCGACTTAAATCTCAGAGTACGGAACGGAATTGAAGAAAAGGCGTAAAAAAATATATAAATACATCTTCCACAGAGGGGGGGAGGGGGGAAATGATGAATATCTATCCCGAATGAGTTTGTGGGGTTGTCCAATGTCAAAAGGTCAGGCGTTAGTGAGAGGAAAAAAAAAAGAAGATTGAATTGCCCCGTCTCTCCCATATTTCCCCCCTCCTCTTGGTCTATATACTTGGATAATTAAGAAAGAAATGGTCTGAAGTTGTTCAGTTCTACAAAGTTTTACATAAATGTACACAGCGCCTTGTAGTGCCTTATTTTTAGCTATTAAAAGAAAATTCCGGGTGCTGCTCAATGAAATACAAATTCAAAAGTTGCATTTTCCTATAAGAACTACGTTTAGTTTTTTTTTTTATCATTTCTGTTTCTTTACCTTAAATTTTGACACTTGAATGTTCTTCTTTGGGTTGAAATCTTTTACTAATTTTCATTACATTAAAAGTACTTGTAGCATTTTCTTTACCTTAAAAAGCGAACCAATTAACAATAGAACATAGCTGTGCATTGGAATTTCCAAGCGAAATTGGGGAAAAAATTCTCGTACGCAAACAAGCACTGTTGCGTGTTCTGAGAAAATGATATCCACACAACTCATAAACCTTATCTAGGGCAAATGGAATGAAGGGGCGAAGACGGCCATAAAACGTTCGCTGTGCTAAAAGCTGTCATCCCCACATGAAAAATGAGCTCGGGCTAACAACTAAACCCAATTCTGCAGCAAATAAACGAATATTTAAGCCTCCTACTTACTGTCAAATTATTAGCTGATGGCAGAAGCCAAAACGTTGGAGAACAACAACACTAACACATGGTTTCCATAATAAGTGTATGTCTTCGACTTGTCACGTCTTAAGCCCCAAAGCTTCATAAAAAAAGTTCCAGCTTATCAGATATAACCCACCCTCGCTTTCTTTTAATACTAAAATTTGTAATGTGTGGGCTGCAACTTGATCCATGTATGTTCGAAAACTACTCGTCTTCCTCATCACACTTTCTAAAGAAAACTATTCTAAGAAAGACATGGCATGAAAAATGATGTATGTAACTCCTCCAATACAGTTTTCACGTTTCCCAGTTAGAAAATGAACCAACAACATAAACAAAATCTTTTTTTAAATGAGCCCAGAACTCGGCTGTGGCGTTAACTGACATCTCTTATCATAGACGGAAAGCAGACAAGAATTTTCGAACCTTTTTTTAGTATACAAAAAAGGAAAACCTCAGACGTCAACGTTGGCTTAGCATTCAACGCACTTGGGGACCACATAAGAGATATCATGTAACACGCCGGAAGTCCTGCCCAACCCCTACAACTGAAACCGTTTGAACCAAAGCGTCTCATTAATTCCAGTCAAAGATGCAAACACCGACAAACAAAAGTTTCAGATTGCAAACAAGAATAAAGACACGGAAAATTGAAGATCGTCGACGTCTTCCACAAAATCAGCTTTCACAATGATCTCAGAAATTTGAACAATATCTGGCAGATCACTGAGAAAACTAGTCTTGTTGGCATGGACGTTTTCAACTGGCTGGATTGTTTCCTGGGCTGGGTTCATTCAATTGTGAGTGACGGACCAGTTCCGGTGGTTTCCCTTTGCATTTTGCCACAGGTTTTCGCCGCTTCGCACTCAATACCCGCAACGCATAACCGTTTCGCCTCGCTTCCGCAAGCACATCCATCGTAATCTGCCCACCAAAACCACGTCCTACACTTCCGAAAGGTTTGAAAACGGGTTGCAAATCGCTCAAGTGTTCACCTGACAACTGCTAAGAGACTGAAAGATTACAAATTCTGAGTAATTTTTATTTCAACCCCATCTTGTCAACTCCAGCTCCTTTTTAAGTCTGCGAGAAACGAAACTGATGATTTCAACCCCAACGTGGTGTTCGGAGGAATTGGAATTTGCTCATTGAAATCCCATCTCCAAAACAGGTCAAATGAAGCTTGCAACCTAAGAACCAAATCAAAAATCAATTAAAAGATTTATTACATTAATAATATACTAAACTCGATAAATTGACCGAGATGTTCTTAAAAGGCGGAGTCTTCTTTAGCGCAACGAAAGTCAGAAAATTCCCCTGGTTTAACAGTAGATGGCGTTGGACTCAACATTCAACCTTCCTGGAGGTAAGTCAGTGTCGTACCTCCCAAGCGCCGCAAAGGAATTCCCATTATAAAGGAGGCCAACCCTCGCTGAATAATCCCCTTCAATTATTCCCACTGACTGGTCCCGGAGTTTATCTAGAAAGAAAATGTGAGGCATCGGAGTTCTCTGTAGCTCCCTTTTCTTCCTCAATTCGGTGCCCATCATTTGCATAACTATTCCGGCAATGTGACTTGAAGGCGCAAAACGCGGTTCACGGCTGGTCAAAGTGGCCGCGGCCCTGACCTTGCTTAAAAGATCCATTCCATTGCTGGGCTCCCACGTCCCAACGCTAACACAAACAGGGTTTTCTTTCTCGCTTCTTCCTACTCCACCAAAAACTCGCCGCATTCTTCTCTGTCCCTCCGCCATCAATCGCTCACTAAGGCTTTTCATGAGCAATCCGGTCGGCCCCATTATTCCCGCAGCTTTTCAAGTACCGTTAGGGACCAATACACCAACCCAAAAAAAACCTACAGGCCACGCAACTTCCTTTTGTCGGTTCGTCCATGGCTGCTGCTGTCTGGTGCCCCTCCACAAACCTGTATAAAACAGACAAACAAATTTAGTTAAAAATTCTTAAATAAGCAAAATTACTTTATCTCTCTCAATCTATTTCAAGAAACACTATCTTAAAATGGCGATAAGACCCCAGACCTGTCAAGGAAAAACATAATCAAAGAAATAAAACTGAAAAATTCCCCCGCTATTTCGTATCAGGATTCTAAGGAATGCTGCTGCACCCAGCCTGTTCCCCACTAAAAACATGTGAAAAACTCTACACTTCCGCGCAATACCTAGTCAAACACTAAAGTCGTGGCTAATTCTACAGGTAAGGAGAACAGACGTTTCCAAAGAAAGGCAGAAGAACCGAGCAGCAAATAACAAATGTTTGCTCACGCTCGCAGGCTTGCCAGTTCTTGAAGGGGGACGACAGGTACAATGTGGTGGCTATGGGTCCAGTGGCACCTTCCGCATACCAACCAGTGCGATTCACGCTCGACAGCTTCGTCAGGCACCTCCCAACCATTATTCCTTTCCGTCATCATTAACTTTCTCCCAAAACCTACAGTCCTTTACACCTAATGCCAGTCCCTGAACACACATAAAAACTATTTGCTTCTTCCACTCGCTCCCTCTGCCGTTCTCCAAACTGCCCCCACCCCTTTTACTACAATCAAGTTCTAAATCCACTGGATTATTCGTTAGACCTACAAACACGACAACACTTGCTCCTAAAAATTGCCTCGGAACTGAACGCACAAGCTTCTACTCCTCAACCAGCTTACCCCGAATAGGTTAGAAACTCACGGTACTGGAACTTCACATCGCCACGTAGGACGGAAACCTACAGAACGATTCCCTTCCCATTCACTTGCAGAACCGTTTGGGGCAACCACAACGACAAAACCAACCCAACTTCCCTGCTATTTCTTATTCTTTTTTTCCCACCAAAACCTCAACTCCGAATGAAAAAAAAAAACTTCCCATAACATTGTGGAACACACCAACTGAACAAAATCGAAAACAAAATAAAAAATCAGTCCCTGGTAACTTACGCGTATCCATTCTGTTCTGTCGACGTGTAAAGCAGTACTGTAATAATACGAGCTCTGCATGGAGCGATTGAACACACTGGCATGCATGGCCTGGGAAAATGAAGAATGGATGCACAGAGGCGCGACCCATCCCCCCCCCCCCACCTACCCACCCCACTCCTTTTCCCGCAAAAGGAAAGCCGATCTGACCGGACCCGGAATTTTCGGTGCCGCCTCCCCTTTTTCTCACACTTCTTCTTGTCTCCCAAGCTCTTCTTTCTTTTTTCTCTCTTCTTCCAGGGGCTCCCTGTCTGCAAAACATTCTTCGTTTTCATTGAGACCCGCCCCACTACTTAGTTAGTCCGTCAGTCACGTTGGGTCGCGGGAACCTTTTCAGGACTCTTTGATACGCAACACATTCACTCGCTCTTAGTCACATGCACGCACCCCAGACCCCTTAACAACAAGTCTGAACAAGAAGAAGTCAACGAGATGTATACCCCGGGTCCCACGGACCATTCATGCGGAGGAATAGCCTTAGGGCCAAAAAGTATTCCCAAGTTCCGCCCACCTTCTATCAGTTAATTCTACTCCCCCCCCCTTACCAATAAATACATCTAACTGAGAGGAAAGAAAATGACATTCAATCACATTCTAAATAGTTTACAATTTCCATGAAAAGAAGCTTCATTTTGGAGAAACAAAGTTTTAGACACGCCCAATGGGGCTAGAATCGATCTAGATTGCTGGAATGCGATGGGTTCAGGTACCGCACCTCAACTCCCCCCTCACCCCCCACCCCGAATTCCAACTCACTTTACTTCTTCATTTTGAAGTAGTAAATTCTTTTTTTGTTTCTTTTTGTACTTTACCTGGAAGGGGAACACGCATGTGATAACTTTTGCCACATAAAAACGTTGACTTAAGCGAGTTTTTTAAAACTCTTAAGAATGTGGTAGTGGAGTACACTCTGGAATGCCACGTCCCCGTACCTGAGGATGTACTCTTCGGTACCAAACTGACAAGGTGATGTGTCGACTGACAGTGGAAGGATAACTTGTGTAACTGAGCTGTATGGCGTGAACGTGAACGACGTTCGGCCAGGACGAGGTCGTCTACCCACAGGAACGTCCTTGCCCAACCAAAATCCGAACTCCTGGCGAACCCGCAGTTTCACTTTGGCCCCTCCCCTATTCCCCTGTTATCCCGCGGTTCGACCCAGTTCCCCCAGCCGTGGGAAACAAGGCGCACGATTTGAAAACAGGACCGCACCAGCCCGCGGATTCCCAATCCGCGGCTGGAAAATCTTGCGAATGAACAGGCTGGAATCCCGTCTACGGGAAATTTCAGTCACATTCCACGCAACATTGGAAGAATTTTCCCATCACAGGTACACCAAGTAGGGGAGGGGAGGGGGTGGCAAGAACCATGAAACCCGAAATCCTTGTTGGCCTGCGGTGAAAAGTTTAAGGTGCCCAAGCCACAGGCTCCAGCCTGTCTCTCCTAGTTCGTCTACCCCACTAAAGAGCTTTTAAACTTTACTTCCTTTAGCGAAACACCTTGCCCAAGGTGAGATGCCCGACCTCCCAGAATCTGAGATCTCTCTCAGCTCTCTTGTTCTCTTCGCTTTTGCCTCGTTTCAGACCACATTCCAAACCTACACAAGTTCTCTCCCAAATTTCGAAACTTAAATCAGTCCTGTCCCCCAAATCCTAAAAACTTTCACAGAACACGGAAACTTGCACTTTGGGAAAATAAAATTGGGGAGGGGTTGGGTGGTGGAACCAGCGGGAGAAACTGGACTATCTTTGTTTAACTGGTCGAAAAGAAAGAGGACTAACGCATTCCAGAGCTTTTCCAAAGTCCCGAAGTCGGAGCAGTGTCAAAGTCCAGACTGTGAATTAATTAGCAATTCAAAAGAGGGGAAAGAAGGAAGAAAAAAGAAAACTTCAACGGGACGAGACTTGCCTAGGGATACCGAAAGACTGCAAAGGATGCTGCGTCAGCATGTAACATTATGCGCTCAGGCGTTTCTGAACACGTTTGTAACCCGACTGGGTCCCTTCTTTTCTTTCCCAAACCTGCTTTTATTTTATTTTCCCCTCCAAAATTCCCCCTGTGCCCCCCCCCCCCCTTAAAAAGTTTTAAAATAAAAATCGGTATTAGTGTCCCACAAAAATTTCGGCAAAAAAAGACGCCCTAAAACTTTTGCGTAGTTAGGTCCCTCCTGTTCGCTACCAAAAACGGAGACCTATGTACCCAAATTTGGGCTTTCGGGGTGGGATTTTGGATCGGTTGACTCGTCTGACGGCCTAAAACAGACACAAAATCTCAGGGCTGAAATCTCTCTCTTTTCTGCTCTTGGGCGCGCTCGTTCAACGTTTTTCCCACGCTTTTTGGAACAGTACACAGAAACCGCCTCGCCCTAGGCAGTTTTGGGTTGGGCTAAAAACTCCAAACCCAACCTTAGCGACCACCATCATCGCATATTCTTCGCCAAACTGTGCAGTTTTCTCACTGCAAAATTGCCCCAATTGCAACGAAAACTCCGCCGTTTATGTAAAGGTTAAAAAAATAAAGTTTAAAATTAAAAAATAAAGAAATAAAATACACCCATTTCTAGTTTCGTACCCAACATTGACTCCAAAAGTCCCGCTTTCATATCAGGACAGAGAGAGAGACAGAGAGAGGGGGAGAGAGAAGAGAGAGACCTGGTACAAAGTTAGCGTTTGCTTACTGCCCGTCGAACGTTTTCTATCCTTGTGAGGATAGGACGCAAGCAAGCAAAACTCCGCCTTGTCTGCATTCTTCGCCGTCTGCCATGCACCTGGTATTTTTACGTGTGGATATATGTGTGTTGTGTGGATGTGTGTGGATCTATGCTCCCGACTTGAAGCCTATCCGAACCCGATCCGCTCCAACACGAGTTCCATCCGAGAAACTTTTGGAAATCAGAATTCAGGTTACAGTGCCGACTCACTCACTGGGCAAAAAAATTACGTATGCTTGCACTCGGAAAGGAGCAAGGGGGGGAATTGTCCTACATTTCCAGTATTTCTATATAGCGTCTTCCTTTCCTATCGGGCGCAGGACGAAAAAGGGGCCGCTAATCAGATGCAAATAAAAAAAGACAATAAAAAAAGACAGAAACCCTGTGGCTTCACTCTCCTTCTTTTCATTCCTCCCCAAAAACCTCCTCTGAACGAAACCAGAAGCGGCATGTCTCTTGTCTTCGTTTCTCTCTTGCTTCCCCTTCCTATTTTTATTAACAAGAAAAACGACAAAAAGAACGGAAAGAATATACCTTGTCTACCTGTGCCCAAGTCACGCAACATTTTAAGATTCAAATGAGGCGCTGGAATGCGGCAATAGCCATCCCCTAGAAGAACGAACCCAAGAGCCCAAAAAAGGGAGATGCGAGGGGAAAATAAATAAAAAAAATGTTAATGCATGTCTCAACTTGTGTGATTCAAGAATGAAAGCCCGTCATTCGACCAGAGCAGCTACAGCTTCCCAATCGCGTAATCACCGTGATTATTAAAATCAGTCCAAATAAGCCGCTTTGGAATTGTGCCGGCTTTCCTTTGGACATTCCGTAACAAAATTTCCTGTCCTTTTTTCCTTCCAATCTCCCATATCTTCCTTTACTAATTCAAGGCTGGCATGAAAAAAAAATCAGAGATTAAAACTGATGAACAACTTGAAACTTTAAATCATTCCGAAATCACTGCAGAAGTCGAACGTAATCATGAAGAGCCTTGAAAAATCGAAACTATTTAGAAAAACATTGAAATTCAATTGACATTCCGCAACTTTGAATCTTGGGTGAAGCTAAATTTTGTTTTTAAAGCTGGTAAAGCAGTTAAAGTGTTCTAGAAGGATCAATGGAACGGAAGGTACAGGGATCAGACCACGATTCGGTTAAGGCTTTTTACAATTTGGGGAACCAATACTGGGAGCGACAATGGGCGCAGCTTCTCTCCCCCCCCCCCTAATAAATTCGGCGGCAGAGGTCGTTTGTGTCTTGATAAAAACCTTGATAAGATTCTAAAGGCGAGCTAAGAAGGGAAAATCGAGGCTTGGTTTTCACGAGAGAATGGGAACTTCGTACCTGAGGACCTGCGAAAGATTCTCCGTGCGACTTTGCCTCCGCTGGTTTTGCCCCCCCCCAACCGAAAGGCAAGGCTACAAGGCTTCTGGGTCCCATTGAGGAAACATGAACCCAGGCGGCATCAATGAGAGAACACTTTTGAAAAGAGAGGCAGGCACAACCACGACGCTTAGGAGCCAGCTAAAGCGTTCTTATCATCTCTGGGACTGTCTGTTTCTATGGGTAGACGAAGAAGGAAAAAGCAAACAGATTAGAAACCGTACACATTCCCTCACAATCATTAACTTTCCGTTTCCCGCTATCAATTAACCGATGTCAATCTTTTCCTCACAAGGGAAACAAACAATCCAACACTTGAAATCTTGACAATTCGAGTTTCGAGCATTCGAAATGTCTGCAAGTTTTGAAAAGTGTCCCCAATCAGGACATTTCCAACCATCAATTCGTTCAATATGGACGTCCAGAAGGTGGAAAACTCGTCACAACAGTGAATTTTCCCAGAAAGGATACGACCTCAACCATGAAACCTCGCGAGTTTTGCCTCGTTGCTCAGCATACGAGATTAAAAGGGCGGGCTCGAAACAGACTACTGGCGGAACTGATGAGCCGGAGCAAAAAGGACTGAATCCGGACAAACAAGTCACAAGACGCAAGATCCGCGGCGCCGCCGTCTTGGAATTGCGGGTTCTGACTGACTGACTCAGCGCGCTCCAAAATAGGTGTCCAATCGCAGGCCCGAATACGTACCCAGACGCGAGTCGACGCGACGTCTTTTACGTTGACAAAAGCAAAGGCATCGCCTTTTTTGCCCCCCTCAAGAAAACGGGTCTATTTTTTGCGTTGCGTCTTCGGCGTCTGCGTCTTAGCGCTTTGCTTAAGAAACAAAAAAAGCAAAGAAGAGAACAAGGCCAACCAGGGGTCTATTTTTAAAATAACGCTTCCATGTAATCCCTCCTCTTGAAATAAATCCTTTCCTCTCAAATCATCAACCCCAATTTCCCCTCGAAAAAATATAAAATAGAAACTTCCTATCTGAAAATTCCCTCCAAATGGTATACACAATCATAACTTCCCACGGACGCATTCCAACGCCCAATATCTCGTATCCTTACACGCCCCTTTTTCTGTTGATTTCGTCTCCCTCCACCCATTCATCTCAGCTTCATTCTTTCCTAAACTCGTTCTGACGTCACTTCCTCTTTTGCGTAGGGGAGGATATGGAGTTCTGTAGAAGACCAAAAAGCGAATTGGAGCTACACGAGAGCTGGAATTGTTTAAAAAAGCAGAAAAGAACTACGCCACAACCATGTCATTTCCCAATTAAAAGCAGTCGCTCAGTTTTGACAACCCAATCCGCCAGCTGTAAAGAAACAGTGTCATTGCAAAAGTACCCACCCCACAAAACAAACCTCTAATAAAATGAAAGGAATACGACATGATTCTAGTATTTATTTCTTGAGCTTGAGCGATCAACAAGCTCCAGAAAGACGGACGCTGAGTTGTTCAAGGCAAAGTCAAAACTCCAAAAGCCAGAAGCAGAAAAGCCAAGCCAAACAAAAAAAACAGGGAAGGCAAAGGCCCCTGACATTTGCAGGCATATTCAATAACTTGTTTGGCGCCGCCGAGTCCCGAAACGACACACATTCGGCGTCTTCTTGCAGAGCACGTTCTGCACGGCTCAAATTTGTCTCGTTGACTTGTTGCTTTTCCGGTCCTGCGGCTTGATACGCTGCATTGCGCAGAACAGATATGTCTCGAACTCTACCAACTAACCTGACACGCGGCTCCCTAAAACCGTCAACACGTAATGATTAAAAACTGTCTGACCTTCTTTTCCCTCTTTTAAAATTCCTGTAAACTTTCAATCATTCCCTCAATTTCTCCCGCATCTGAACTCGTCCTTACTAACTTCAAGCAATTCATAGCACAATTTACCTTAGGCGAAAGCTTGGTTGGAGTCCAAAAGTGTCGAAAAGAAACTTGGGAAGGGAGGGGGGATTGGGCGGCCAACAATGAATTTCGCAACAATGAATTGGAAGGCTTTTCCAAAAACGTTGGGTCCCAAAAGCTGTTTTTGAAACACAAGTGTCACTGCAACGGATGTTAAGTGAAGCGACTTTTAAATAAAGGTTACGTAACGATGGGTGTACACTTTTTGGTAAGGATGAAGGCAAAAGACGTGTTTGCGAAATGTCCCAAGCACAGAAGGCTTTCAAGCTTTGCGACCGTACGCGACGAAGGAAACTTGGCGAATGAGCGAGTAGACGGCGAATGGCGAACTAATGCGCCTTCTCATCCTTTTTTAACCCGCGCCAAGATCCCTTAGCCTCGCCGTGCTAGACTTTGGCGTTCCCTCGCCAGCAGGCCTCTCGGCAACAAGAAACGGAACGAGCCCTCCCCACCCCCAAAAAAAAGAACGAAATGGTAACCACCGAATGAAAATTCCTGTGCAATGAAGACCAATTTGTGTTAGAATCATTTTTCACATAAAACAACACATTTACTATAAAAAGGCCTCAAATGTCACTAATCATACAAGTCGGGACATCAGCTTGCGAAATTTCCTTAACCCCAATCAATACAAGCTTGGGAAATACACTTTAAAATAAAATAAAAAAATCCCCCGAAGGGTTCAGAATTTAATTCCTAATTCTCTCAGTCCTAAATCGCCCCTAATCCCCTACAAAAGAAAATGGGAA
Organism: Lepidurus couesii; assembly: GCA_022832235.1. Taxonomy (NCBI): domain Eukaryota; kingdom Metazoa; phylum Arthropoda; class Branchiopoda; order Notostraca; family Triopsidae; genus Lepidurus; species Lepidurus couesii. The sequence goes on along the minus strand of JAGJRP010000593.1, from coordinate 16,738 downwards.
CGGATGTGTCGTATGTGTGTCTGTTTCGTTTGGCGTTGGGAAGCTGCAAATGAATCCCAATCCATAATTCAACAAATAAGGGTTGCTTACGCATACTTGTTTCGCGGTCTTTCCTTGAATGCTTAGCAGTCGCTGTCAGTCACACACATGAAATACAAAATGAGAGGATGACAAAAGGAAGACAAAGAACCGACCCGACCCCATGTTTCCTATACGTTCCTACTCCACAAGAGGAAGAAGACACGTTTACAAGAAGAAAAAAGTACTTACTTTTTGAGATGATACGGTTTAAGGATCTTAACGAAACATCTGCCCGGGCCCTTGTTATCCCTTAAACCCTTGAAAAGCCCCCAACAACCCCCAAAGCCAAGAACCTCAGCTCACGCAGTTAATGAATGAAACTTTTTCGGTCTTCGGAGGGTCGCCGGAGCGACGTCGCGGAGGGCATGAATGAATGAACGAGGCAAACGAACGAAAAACGAGCTAAACGGGCGCAACTGGTACCCTCTCCCCGAACAAATTCCACTTGCCGTTGTTTTCCAGCTGAATAACAAGTTAAGACGCTTTTCTACACGGTTTTTCACTCGCAATATTCGAAAAATCCTTCGATTCCAATCCCAATTTGTTTGCCAGCGCGCAGCTGCCGTGCAGCGAACATTTTTGCGAACGTTTTTCTCCCCTAGACGCTGCTAGGCTAGCCAAACTACTAAAAAATGTTCGAAACACCCTGATACTGTTAGCAGAAGGGGTGTGCCTTGAAAAAAAACGTTCGCTGAATCCTGCGAACGTTTTTGTGAACACTTCTGATCACCCTAGATGCCAACTGTTGACTTAAAAACTTTCAAACGTTGGTTTTGGAAGCTCGAAAAGTTTTGAAAACGTTCGGCAAAGTTTCGGCGCAATATTTTTTGCGAACTTGTTTGGCTTCCAATCCAGGTTGGTGAAACGAAGGAAAGAAGCCACAAAAGCAGAGAACAGCATTTATTATGACAGGGAAACTGATACGACTGGGAAAGATTTCCCTGAGCCCAAACTGGCTAGACTTCTCTCTTTCTAACTCACGAAGCAGCAGCGAAAAAGAAAATTTTCATAATGACTCAAGCTTTCAAGCTTCTCGTCTTCTAGAATGGGACTGGAATGTGGGCTGGGATTGGGAAGGTTTGTTGCACAGACTTTCTTACTCAAAACTTTCCCCAGCGAAAATCCGGTACGTTTTTAATGAAACCTAATTGCCATTTACCATCTTGCCCCCTTCCCCTCCATTTTTTCCCTATTCAAACTTTTGCAGCATGACCGGATGTGGATAAAGACTTGTATCGTATCTCTTAATATCCCCCCTCAAAAAGACGGGGTTCGGAACTGGCAACCCCCTTCCAAAAAGCCCTTCGAATCTCAATCCAACAATGAACAATAACTTTGTCAATTGGGTAATTGTGGCTCCAGCGGGCTAAGTAATATTGCGTTGAAAATCCGTACAAATTTAGCTCTCCCAAAGTGAAGCAGACTCTCAAGCAGGAAGGAAAAGGTTCTGATGGAGAGTTTGACCCACATACCACAGCATCTCTTGCTACTTCTCTCTCTCTTCTCTCGCGAGAAGAAAAGTCTTGTCTTGCCCCACATCAGAATGCCCATTCGCCTTTGGCCGAAACGGGCCAGTTTCAGCACCAAACAGCAGCTTTTGGACCGCTGGCTTAACGAAGGCTCTTTTTTACCAAAGTGAAATAACGTTTTAAAAAAACAGGAAATAAAATAAAATAAGAAAATAGCCAAGCCCAATTGTGCTATAAGAAAGAGGAAAAAAGTTGAAAGTCAACCATGACAAGCCTATATGCTTCCTGTGTTCTGGCATACGAGTTTTGTTCGTCCTTTATGTCTCTCTTTCTCTTCTTTTCTTCCGTTCTGCTTCTTTTTGCTTTTCGTTCTCTCTTGGAAAGGCTTTCGGAATTTGTTTCCCAGTTTCCCGCACACGTATCTATAAACATACGCAGGCAGACACGCAGAGCGAATCCGGAGGGGAAAAAGAGGATGTAAGGATCAGGATGTGGAACAAGATTGTGTACTCGGTATATAGGGAACAGGGGAAGGAAGGAAAAAAAGGGGAGGGGGGTAGACGAAAAATTCTCAGAAAGTCTACTGGCTTGACATTGCCCATTCACAAGGACTTGCTAACGAGCGATGTATCATGAACCTCGTATAGGCGACTAAGAGACCTGTGCAACGTTTGCGATTTTACTGGGAAAATTATTCTAAATTTCGGCAAAATCTTCTGACAGTAATGTGAGAGTCATACATTTAGGATATAGTCACTTTCAGCATAAATCTTTGAGAATGAAGAAAGTCGTGCGCACAGCCTAATCCCAGAATTCAGACGCGGTACAGAAGTGCTACTGGCACCATGTGGAAAATGTTGCAAATTTCAACAAACTCTCTTGACAGTGAAGTAGGGGACTTTGCTGTCAAGTGCTAAAAGGAGCCTAACGTTTGTTACAAAACTTGTTAAATAAATTAGCAGAGTTGGAAATAGTCTCGCGCATCAGCCCGGAACGCCATTTTGTGCAGTAAATCGTGCAGATGCAGTTTTGGTATCGCAAGATTCGCTAATTCCACTCCGAGCTCATCATTCAGGTTCAATTTTAAGCTAAATACGAAAGAAACCAAAAAGCAAGGGGCTGGAAATTCCATCTTTAAAAGAAATTTTAAAGAAAAAATGGGTTTCTGACGATTATCTCGAGAATGTTCGTTCATAAAGTTGTTTGGGAAAGTATATCACTGCCGATAAGCCAGTCTGCAAAAGCGGTAAAGAGCAAAATCCTAGTTCCAGAGAATGTTCAGGAAGTCAATACAAATTTGGGTGCAGCCTCATTGAAGAGTCTCCTAGGTAATCAGGATTTCTCGGGACACGGTTGCGCAGAGACCGAAGCAGACTTAATAGGCCTACTGCAAGTGAAAAGGAGATGTGTGTAAGTGTATGGAAATCTTTTCCCCTTGATGAGGGCGGCGAAACCAGGAAACTGACAAGCACATGATGGATGACTTGAGCCTCGCCTACGCAACGAGCCTCAACATAAGACATACACCCATAAGAGGCGTAGGAAATTTCTCGCAACTTTGGACTCAAAAACTTGTAGGCCTCTTTTCCCCCCTTGGCTATTCCACATGACGTTATTCGTGTCAAGGCGAAAGATTACGTCCTCGCTTACTTTTTCCTACCTCCCCATGTTTCCACATGTCTCAAGGTAATTTCCAAGCCCAAAATTTCCAAAAAATTGCGTCGTCTCTTCAAACAGTTTAAAACTCCCCCGGAATATGGGCAAAACTTCTTTTAAAAACGCAGCATTTAGAAACCTGGCGGATACGACCTTAAAGAAGGGGAGGTTAACTGGTTAAGGGGAGAGGGAATTCTTTCTAAATATGGTTTACGGGCATAGGCCACCTTGAAGTACGTGAAATTCCAGCATATACCGTTAAGGCGTGCTACATAAGGGGCCATGGGCCTAGGTTTGGGTGGGCTATCTGTACTGCCAAGCCAAAATTAAATAAATCCCAATTTGGACTTGGAAAAGTCTTGGAAAACTTTTACAGGAAGCAAAAAGCGAGTGAAAAAAGAACGGTTTGGTTAGTTGCTGCGCAGTTTTAAAACGACCTTGCTCCTTCGCCTTCCTTTGGAGCTTTCAAATATGTCCTCGTCTGGCCCCATCCGCGAGCCAAAATAGCTTCGAAGGAGTCAATCGAGTTTCCACTGCCGCAAAAAGCTGACAAAACTTAAAGTGATTCTTACCTGATGGTCGCTCAATTTCGCTCCCCGATGATTTGATTTAGGGACCAGGCGAGCAGCGATACACACAGGTGAGGAGGCGAAAGAGACGTCAGGAACGGCAAGTCCGGTCAAGTTGGAGCGAGACGACACAACACACAACAAAATACGAGCATGGGGCGGTACCAAGACAGTTCCAAAATGGAGGCCAGCCGGGCTAAACAGCTGTAACGTTAAGGCCAGCCGGGCTAAACCACGTGGGCTTGCCAGGGCTCGTGGGGCTCGCGGCAACGCGAAAGAAACTTTAAGCGCTCCCTATGACGTCACCAGGGCCCTTTAACAACCTTGGGACGTCGTCTACGTCCAACGCAAAAGAAAAGTTTCCTTGGGTAGCGACAAACACTTCTGGCAGTATAAAAAAAACTACATAACTTCCTGGGAAAAAGCGACAAAAAAGCCAATAGCTTCATCTGCTTACTAACATTCCTCGTTTCCCGCGCATTTAGGAAATCCCGTCGCCCCCACCCAAAAAGCAGCCACAAAATCGAATACATATTCTCATCGCAAATTCAGTAGTTATCTCCCACTTTCGATAGGGAAGTCTGTAATTTTTTTGTCCCTATGGCATAGTTATTTGAAATAAGAGTTGATTGTCTATCGCGTTTTTTTTTCTTTCTCACACAATAGTTTCGAAGTAAACAGCTGACCTAAACGACGCCACTGCCACGTGTGGACTCAATACCAAGAAAAGCGCAATACTGTGGGATTTTTGTTTTTTTACAAAAGTTACCTGTAGCAGCTAGTAATTTAGTCAGAAGTAGTTTTAAAAGACTATGTTTCAAATCTTAGCTACCAACCCCTATAATTGTCACGCAATGTGACAACCGCTTCCACAGAAAAACGTCACGTTCCTCCAGCGCAACAATGAAAGTCGCTACGTTGACGCGCATATACTGTTCTCTCCCTCTCTTTTACGGGAACAATCAAAACTAGAACGAGAACATTTACCAAAGCGAAAGGAGGAAGTGTATACGGGGTTGAAAAAAGGGGCGCATGACAACCGTACAATAGTCCCACATCTTTAGTCTAAATGTAAATAGCAATTAGCAGTAGGGAATCCGAGCCAGACATATGTAGACATGGGTTCCATAGGAAATTGACACGAGTTACGTACAGATATCAAAGAGACGATTTCCCTTCTGCACTAACGTAAGGTTATCAAGAATGCTCCTCCCAAATCCCGCCATTTTACTCTATAAATAACCGCATTTGAGACAACGCTTTTTTGCGCACGTACAATTACTATTCTACAGGTTATTTTAATTCGGCGTTAAATTTGTTAGAATTACTTGGATCGTATCGAAAGATATTCTGTTGAGCTAATTGCAACTGACAGCTGCTTTTATTCCTTCACCTGAGTCTGTCCTGTGTCCCGTTCTGCACCCCGCCCCCACCCCCTAACCCCCAAACCCAACACCAACTGTGACACTGAGGGCATTTGCACCTGCCAACTAGAAAGTAATGTGATTCCCTAACCAACACGGAAACAAGAAGACCAAGATTAAGATATCTTGCGAACAAAAAAAGGTTTCAGTATACAACCCCAACATGTAACAACATACGGTTCAAGTTAACACCTGAATCAATTTGGGAAGAAATGGAAATATGTACCTTTAGTTCTGCAAACGGTATACGAGGAGTTTGGGAACCTTTGCGGGGCTGTCTTGAACCACCGTGCTGTAACTTTAATCTGACTTTGGGCTCAAGAATGCCAGGATCCGCATGCTTTATAAGGTCGCTGGACAGCCTTTAACCAACAAGGAGCCACCTACTCACAACACATAGTTGTTTATAATTATGTAAATTAAGGTAGAGGAATGCGTTTATCAGGGACCACGCCGCGATACGGCACTTCCGTTCAAGACTTTTTCCCCTCATAAACACATTCCACGTTGGGCAAGTGTTGCATTTACAATACAGCGATCAAATAAAAGAAAAGGCATTTTGTTGCCCCCAAAAACGCCTCCACAAACGCAAATGTGGGGGCAGTAATGGGCGCATAACCTAACCATGTACGGTTCGCAAAAGAAAACTGTTACTATATCCCACTGTGAAAGTTATATTTACTTATCCCAGAGGCATGGCGTTTTAAAAGAATTATTTGGGAACAAAAACGACCCCAGAATGGGGGAATCCTTTTGCTTGAAATACTGAAATCACACATGCAATGTTGGGTGCCGTTCATGGTCGTTTTCGAACTTGAGTTATTCTTCTCTTGAACGAACGAAACCCCAAGTTCCCTCCCCCCGACACAGGAAAGCGGGTTAATGAGAGAATCCCGGAGGATAGTTACTAGTCGTAAACAAGGTCATTTCGAGTTTTGCCGAAGAAGTAGCATTCCAATGCCTCCATCTCAGCCAACGCCACTTTGGAAACTTGGGAAAATTGTGGACTGCCACAAGTTCTCAACATTGGGGCCACGGGAACTGGGTTCACGACCAAAAGCTGGAGCTTTGATCCCCACTTCCCTAAGTCCACCCTAACGATTTCGTGACTTTCAGTAAACAGAATCAATTGCAATATTCAGACCCTCATGTTTCAAACTAATTTCAAGTCACTCAAAGTCGGCTAGATGTTTCTTAAACCCAATAAAAAACTATCCAAAGGTCAGTTGCACTTGGAAAACGCGCCAAAACGACACAAAATGGCCGCCGGAAGACCACAAACGGTACGATCGCAACGCTTTGGGACTTCATAACTGGAAAACAATATCCATTTCACTCCAGAAAACGATACAAAAATACCGCTACTACCAATTTAAGTTTTAATAGTTCATAAAATCTTTCGTTGAGGTTTAAATTGAATTTTAAGAGCGAATACTTGATCCGACAAGCCTTGGGAAGAACAACATGCTTTACTCAACGTTCTTTCCAAAGAATGTGAGAAAAAAGTTCGAGTTTTAGTAGCATATTTGTTCTGTACCTGACTTAATGAAAGTATAGGGATAGAGACGAAAACTTTGTATGATCCTAACCTTATCGCTGTTTCTCAAAATTTTCAGTACTGATACTAACGTAATCGCCCAAATCATTTGCTTTTACGGATCGCACAAGCTCAAAACGTTCGATTTCCTCAGGAAATATGACTGGGAATTGAAATTTCCGCACCGCGGATGCTCATTTTGCGTCTTCCGTTTCCGGCCAGCGTCTTGACAAAGTTTGCAGTGTTCAACTCGATAAATCTCAGGCTAGGAAAGGCTAAACAGCGTCCGATTTTTTCTAGCGAATGTAATTGGAAACTTAAAACTTGGCCGAAAAAGGTTCAGTGTTAGCATCGTGTTAACGTTTCTCACGGTTATCCCCCCCTGCATTGAAGCGAATCCCTCTAATCTAGCTCCAACGTTTCTGTTCACACAAACTCCATAATAATCCAACTTGGTTAAACCTTTCCCAAATCGTTCACAAACTTGAATCCAGACCTGTTAGTCCCAGTCTAGAACCTTTGTTTTCCCAAGCAGATCTACCCAACAATGAAATCTGAAGTTTCACCCAGTCATGCGGTTCAGCAGGGTTCATAGAGGCCTAATAAACCAAAGAAAAAAAAGGAAAAACATTCAATTTGTCTTTTTGCAGCGGACATTTCTAGACGAGAAAAACCTGCCTGTCTATTCTTAACCTGACGGTTTGTACTCCCCAAAATGTCGAAATTAGCTGTCAGTCTTCGCTCCTCGACAAGAGTCGAGTCTCTCGTTTACTGGAAATGAATCGGACTAATGAGTGAAAACTTGATCAGTGGCGGCGTTCGTGCAATTGCTGTGTCATGAGCGCCATGTTACTATGGGGCACAGCTCAGAGCAGCTCGCACAGCTTAAGACATGGCAGATATACAGAAAATGTAAAGTTTTGGGCATTGAGGTCAGTGTCCAGACAGTCAGTCGTTTTCTTTCTCTCTTTAAAAGCCAACACTCGATAGTCGGGACTGTTCGCACTGTGTTGGAACGCTTTTGGCAAGCAAATGGCAGCACAGAACAGGCACCACCAAATTCCCCCAACCCCAAATGAAAAAAAAAAAAAAGGAATCCAACAGCTCATCACATTCCACGCACCTTTTTCGGCCCGGCCTGAATAAATCAAAAACCTCTCCACTCACTTTAGAAAACCCGGCATAGCTCCCTATGTTTCCCTTTTGGAACTACGAGAACAATCCTTTGCGAGATCAACAAATCCTTTCACGCAAAAAAAAAAAAAAAATTTAAAGAAAAAGAAATTCGTGAAATACAATTAAACCAAGACACAAAAAGTTAAAACTCCTCCATGTATTACGGATTTTAAGCTAGTTTTTGCAAGAGCTCAGGGCAAAGATAATTGCTATTTTCACTAATTAGCCACTCCAGCCACTTGCCAAATCGCGTGAAAATAATCTTGTTATGGCCGGGGGAAAAAAAAATTAAAAATGGCGGAAGTCCATTGGTTCGAGTTTCAATCAATTTGCGCATGGCCATCCAACTAGGGGCGTTTTTCTTCAATGTTAGACTATATGGCACTGATTGCAAGGGAAATGCAAAGGAGGTTCGCATTTAAAAAAACAACAACTGGGGAACGCCATAGACACGCCCCTTGAAGGAATCTCGGGGGTCTTGAGGTCGCATTCTAGAATACATCATCTCGGGCATCTTACAGGTGCATCCCTATTTGGTGTCTGGAATGTCTCAAGTGGCAAGAATGTGGCCCGTCCAGATTGCCAAACAGGTACACACAAAATAACCTACTTCCTCCACACACACATAAAAATACTTATGTAAAAAAATTCGACCAAAAGATAAGATTGTCATAACTTATAAACACAAAGTCATCACAGAACAATAACTGAAAAGAAAGAATAATTTTATTTTATTTTTTATTTAAAGCAATGAATGCCGGGTGCGAAAGGCTCCACCGCATTTTTTGGGCAGGCCTTTTTTACTTGGCTGTGCTCTTAATTTTCGCTGTCTTACCAAGAGGAGAGGGGCGTTTCGAAGCACGTTAGCACCTCCATGAAAATTAAACCAAGCATGTGCCAGTTTCCCTGCCTAGGCTCGCTTCGTTCGCAGGGCCATTGCCTCCGTGCTGGTTGGCAGCTCATCGAGCCTTTTTTGTACAAGCCTCAGACTAGTAGTATAGTTATAGTCTCTCTTTCTCTCGCCAACATTGAAAAGGCCCGAGAAAACGATGGACGGAACAGATGTAACGGCTCTTGTGCATGCCATCACGTACTGGTTTTTGTCTTGTGGTGCCTTCCTATAACCAAAGCTTCTTGAGCTAATCAGCTTTTTCCGAAGAGGGTTGGGGGGGCATAGGCGGGGAGGAAGAGGTATACGTCCACGAAAGATCATCCACGTAAGGCGCTAAAAAAGACAAGATTTTTCGGACCTTGTGCTGACAGAGACTAGCTTCATGGAATGCTGTGTCAAGTCGCAAAAAGCAGACTAGAACCAACCAAAGGGGAAACCCCCGTCATATCACATCAACCCCCTTCCCCAATTTTGTGCCGCGTCTTGCTTCTGTTCTATGCGCCGCCACAACACACCAACATCCCATTTACATTCACAAACAAGGGCATTTACCTTTTCTTACCTGTTTTAAGGTGGGAAGGTAGCGCAGACACATACATACATACCTACACATACCTACACACACAAACACATAGAACATACAACATACACCAGAAAACTCCTTTTTGCAGCCCTAACTTTGATGGCTGGGGCTCACACATAATATATACGACGGTGAAACGAGGGAAGAGAGAAGGAGAGGGTGAGAATCTGGCCAAAGGAATTCAGCCATACAGACAGCGACCCCAATCCTCCACAAGAAGAAGATTTTTAACCTTCCCATGCACTTTCCTTGGGGGCTCCACGTTCAATTCATGTGCATAAACAAGAAAGCAAAGTACCCAAGTTTCACTTAAAGTCCAACTTAATTACTCGCTCAACACTCCCTTACAAAGCTTGAATGTTTCTAGGCTTAAAGCACCACGGAATTAAACCTTTTAAGGGTTCACTTTAGGCACGATTACATAGTATAATTTCAGAAATGAGCAAAAGTGATGTTTAACTGAACATGTACGAGACCATAAGTTCGCATTATTCTTACTTTGGTTATGCTTTGTTATAGTTTAGAGCAATTAACTCTAATTCGTTGTTGAGGATTGATTGCTCCTACGTCCAAAAAACGTGTACCGTTTTAGTGCTCATGAATGAAATGCCGCATTCTACAATGCTGAAAGTTTCTCATTGACTTCATTACCTTACCAAAAAGCAATTTAAATTTCTTATCCCTGAGATACTGCGTTGCTGAAATCCTCATATTGCTAACAAGACAATGAAATTTACCGAAAAAAAAACAATCCTAGCTAATGCATTACTGTCAAAACTCGATAAAATCTGTGTTGAATTTAGGGAATCTGGGAACAGTGAAACGTTGAACCAAGATACAACGTAGGTAAGATGTTATACTCTCCAATCTCAATTTGATGTTTCCAAAGTATTAACAAAGGAAAAGTATTTTGTTCAGTGATAAGATATTGTGACAATATATCAGTGATTAATACGATGTCAGTGATTTGTCAGTAATCAGTTACTCGGATGTTTCTCGAGCGAAATTCAAGTTCCGTGATAACATTTGACTAGAAATACCGCATTCCATACACTTAAAGTTTATTTTTAACTCGACTCATTTACAAAATAGCAATCAGAACTCCGCAATGAGAAGATGTTGTATTGCTCTCATACCTGAATTGCAAATTGTGAAATCCAACCTAAATAAGACGCTAAACTGTCAATACTCGATGCTGCATAAAGTAAACAAAACGAAATAAAATTCAAGTTCATTGGTAAAATCTTGTAATATTCCAAAGTAAGGACTGTAAACTTCTGCACAAATTCTAGACGTTCTTCCTTAAAAAAATTAATCGTTGAAGTGTTGTGTATTGCTCCATCCAAATCGCCAACAATGAAACGTTGCATCCAAGAATCTACGAAAACTTAGTTTATTGTTTCTCAAACTACCACGTCTACCAAACAAAACGAAATTTGAGTTCAGTGATAAAATTTTTATCGTTTCAATGTTCAAGAATAAAATGCCGCATTCGCCACGTTTAAACGAGTTTAACAATGATAAAAAAAATCCCACTTATTCTCTCCCAAATGGAAAATTTACTGCCCCGAACCCACAACCACATACAAACAATCCCCTGCCAACACAAATAAGGACTAGTAATGTACGATGTTTTAATAATAACAAAATAATATTACTAAAAAATTCTTGTGATGTTTCAATTGTACTATTAAAAAAAGAAATTCTCAGAAAAGTACGTAATTAAAAAGTGCCAGAATCGAAATACTCTAAGTTTTCGAAGTTAATAATTGCACTTAGTTTCGGCATTGTGATTGTTAACCTAATCCCACATCTAAACACATCATAACGACGAAGCCAAGAATTGCTGTCCAGGATGCTAACGTCTCGTTGCCTCTGCAATGAAAATTAAACCAAACAAAGTATTAACAAAGTAAACTTTAGCGATGGGGAAAAGTGTAAGAATTTTCATCGGGTTTTGCACTCCAAATGTACGAAAAAGGTACCTAGGAAAACAAGCACAAAACGAAGAGCTCGATCAAGAAATTGCAGACAACATAGACAAGTAAGAGTTGAGAGATCTCCGTGGCCGTGGGTACTATTCAAGTCTCCCACGGGTAAAACTATTGAATAAAGCATGAGGCTCTCTCTGCCTGTGCGCTTTTGCTGTATATAAGGTATACATGTATATATGTGTCAGCGAAATGCTTCACACAAGGTGTGCGACCCCCTCCATGCCACTTGGCTCTTTTATTTCACGTAGAAAACATGCATGGACCAATGCACCCAACTAAAAACCTAACCCTCGGCTCTTATATCACCTTTTCATCCGTTCCCGAAACCAGAAAGTGCATTTCGGTCCTGACAGCTAAATCTTTCCTTTTTTTACGTTCCCAAAATTCCCGCAAAAAATTACAACGCAACTATTACTGTCTATTACTGAGCTGAGGAAAGTCAAAAGAAAGGGGCCAAAGCCCACCGAAATAGGTTTTTCAATCACTTTACACGTCAGTTCCGGCATCCTGAACCGAAAGACGTTCTAAAAATGGACATTAAAACCTAGTAGCACTAATAGTTTGGACTTCTAATTAGTCAAAAGCTCCCCCCCCAGCTTCATAAACGGCAGACTTTACGAGTAAGAGAGGGATGCACAGCTGCAGGTTTTGTGCAAAAAGGAAATGGCGTATCATTGGCCCACGTGACACATGTGTCTGTTGTAGCGTGGAGTGCTAGACCGTATAGGCAATTGGAACAACCAGGGCTTACAAAAGAAGGGGATATGCGAAAAACAAACGAAAGAGAGGGTGGCTGTTAGCCCCGTGAAGACTCATTATCTTTTCCCTCAGCCAAAAACAAGCTCGGGAAAACGCCAATAAAATTAAAGCCACCCAAGCAACGTCCCCGTTAACCACATTCGCTGTGAGCACTTGTTTTCCTTTACCCATAGCTAAATAATAACCTCTACCCCAACCCCCCTCCAAGCTATTTCAATCAGTCAATAATTCCCTAGTGGAAACAGTTACCGCACATTCTCAAAGCCCCGGCCCAATTTTTCCCCACGACTTATTGCCAGCCCCGTAATTTACAATGCTTTCCAAAAACTCCTGAAACTTCCGGTTCTGTTTGCAGAACCCAAGCGAGTTCCCTAAGCGAAGTAAACCACTTTTTATAATAATCTTTTAGAAAAATAAATTATCATAATAATCCGAAACAAACTAAGGAGAAAGTAAGAAATAAAGCAAGTATTTACCTGGCACGAGATTCAGGAATGATATCATCTAATACGACGTAAATCATAGCCCCAGCTGCAAAGGCAAGTCCATATGGAAGTAAAGGTTCAGCATAGGATACAGCAGCAGCGCCTAATATGCCAGCAATAGGCTCAACCATCCCACTTAGTTGCCCATACCTGTGAATACAAATCAAAAATTCACTTAAGACGCTCGCACAACACACAATTTAGACTCCAAAAGTCCCCAGATTTTCTTAACGCCCTTTTTATTGAGTTATATCGAGTCCCGAAACAACGAACCCCAAAGAAGTTCGACCTTTCAATCTGCAAGCTTCCGCTCACACGACCTTTATAACCCGACGAATTAATCGGGGGTGAATAGAGCATCTTCAAAGAGTAAAAAACAAGCTAGAAACAGAGCCATTCTTCGGTTAAAGACGTTCAGGCAAGCCCGTGGCCCAAGAATGAATACTTTCAGAACGTGCAACCAAAGCCAAGGCAAAAAAGTTCGCTTTTTTAACCTTGAGCTTTGGGCAAGAATGAATTTAGGTAAACGGGAACATCTGAAGTCCACAAAAACGTTCGATTTTGATAGTTAACACTAGGTTCACATGGCGCGCCACCTACCAAACACTCATCCAAGAATGTCATTTCGGCGTGTGTTGGAAGGCTTTTTGCAAAACTCACCAGAAGCTTTTCCAAACCGAAAACCCCGCTCCACGTAAGGGCAAACTGACAGCTAGTCCTTCAGGGAAATTCTGGATGCCAATGCCAATGGCCAAATTCCTGTGAAAAGAAAAAAGAAAAGCGTAGCGTCAAAACTTCTCTCATAGCATTTTACGTTTCCCGTTACACTTGCATTTAAAAAATTTGGTCGACGCTCTACCGCAAAAAAAAATACAAAAAAAGATCCATGCGCTCATATTATCTTCACCGCAAAAAGGTAAAGCCCAAAGCCATAATCATTGAGAAATGGAATGCGGTTCTTCTGTATGAACTATGCAAAAGTTCTTATCACCGCACAATTTCCACAACCTGAGGGCCTGCCCCAGAAAAATTAAAAAAGGTGGAATTGGCAAATGATAACGGCACATTCCAGGAAAGAACACGGATTCACACGACGTGTAAAATTGAACAAAGTAATGTGTGCAAAAAACAATGCACACGTTTTCGCCATGTAAGGTTTTGGCAAAAACCCGCATTAGCCCTGTTCCTGTCTTACTTAGTCGCATTTTTAAATTCTAGTTTTAAAACGTCGTCCAATAGTCGAGTCAAATAAGCCCCCTCTCCCCCCTTTTTTCCACCTTTGAGAAGAGTTTGAGGAGAGTGTGTGTTTCTTCAGCCTTGGCAGGAGTCCCAAGAAAAAAAGAAGAACAAGAAGAAGAAAAAGCGACGTCTAGACGCTACACAGCGATCACAAGCGAGACCGACTTTGATAAGTATTCTGCTCAGCGTGGATCCAGAATATATACCTTAGCATGAAACAGCCTCGACACGGAGCTAAATTAGGCCGGCATTGTCTCAATGGTTCTTGCTTAGGTTTGGGAGAGCCAAGCTTTACGACTCGCAGTTCTGTGCAAAAATAATAATAAAAATCTACTGTTGCAAACTAGAGAAAATAAAGAAAAGGGTAACGGTGTCCACAATTGGCAATGGGGGACGTGTTGTAGTGGGGATTACGTTTTTTTTTTTTGGTTGCGAAAAAGTAGCCGAAAAAGTTGGCAAATCACCCAGGTTTTGGGTTTCGGCTGGGAAATTTTTACCTCCACGAACCCAAAGCGGCTTTAGGAGGCTTTTTATATGTCTGTCTGGAGCGTAATTAGACTGTCTGCTGCTCCCTGGCTTTGGGGGAAGTAAGTTTGTCGAAGCCAAAAGGCGAAGAGCTCAAAACAGCCCTGTTCCAAAGCTCCCTGAATATACTTCGCTTTAACGGAAAACCACATGTGTGAGAACGCTTTATAGCCCTTTCCACATACGAACTCATAATGGTTAGGCAACAAAAAAGGCAGCAATTAGGTTTTTTGTTGTAAGAAAAAATAAAAATTGAAAGGATTGAAAAAGTCTTAGAAGTTATACACCTTAACCCACACTTGAGGTCATTACTTCTTCCAACAATGTTTCAAGTTCCGAAAAGGAAAGAAAACACTGTCGTCTTTCTTTAACGCACGCCATTTATTACGCTAGGCATGAAACCACCTTTTAAGCTGGTACTTTTTTTCGTCTTGTGAGGTACTAAAATAGCTTTTCATGGCTTATGGTTTAACGTGACAGGACACGAGCTCAGGTTGGGGCTTTTTTAATGATGTGGACTCATGGACTTGGAAATAAATGCTTGGTTAATAAAAACCTACAATGGTGGATATCTTTGTGTTAAATTCTTTCGTCAAGCGATGCTAGTTCAAGCCTGGCCTGACCATTAACCCTTTATGCGGCTGTTAATCAATCCTTTGGCTTTGTAGAAAAAAAAGTGCTCATGAGAAAATGGAAGATTACACACGTCGATTCCAAACCTGATTTGCTTTCTATACCCTTTAATACTCTAATAAAAAGCTGTGTAAAGTGAACACACTCCTCAAAACTCATTAAGAGTCATTTAGATGTTGTTAACCTAACAAAAGAAGTTACGAAATTAAGTGTTACCTGGCACTTTCAAAGGTGGCGCTGGGAGATTTTCCAATCGCACCAAAACCAACGCCGACTGCTAGACCCTCTGGTGATAGAACAAGGAATTAGATACGAGTTCATTTTAGGAAAAAAAGATTCGAATATTTTATGTTTGCAATGTGGCGATGTTTGTGGTGACGGTTTCGTAATCTTACCTGGAATATTATGTACAGTAATTGCTACGATTAGCAAAAGAATTCTTCTCCACCGTTCCTCATTTTCTTTGGCTTGCGACGATAAACTGGAATGTGAATTTGGAGTGGCAAGGTTTGCATTGAGCTCTATAGATTTTTCATTGTTGCTGTGATGTGCTTTTCTACGAGCCAAGTTCCCGTTTTTCGGTAACGTATTGCCTAACAAAATAACTTAACTTAAAAAGTTGTTCCAACTTTCTAACTCAACTTCCAGAATCTTCAATAAGTCTCGAGATGGAAAAAAGATAGTAAGATAAACTTTGGGGCTTATACCTTCTTCAAGATCGTTAGCTTCAGTATCATAGCCATCTTTGGCAAATTTGGGTTCGTGTCGTAAGGCTAAGGCAATGTTTGCTGAGGAAGCGCCAATTTGGAGGTTTTGCATGAGTAAGTCCGTCATATAGACGAAGAAGGCTCCCAGGATGAAGCCAAAAGCTACTGGAATGTAGGCGTATTCTCCCTGGGAGCCATACAGGCCAGAATCTTCAGCAGTTTCAATTGCAGGAGCTAAAAGCGACCAGTACGAAGCTGCCAACATTACTCCAGCCGCAAAACCTAAGCTGCCATCCAGAACTTTTCTCTGCAAATGTCCCAAATTACCTTATAATGCTTATCATTTAAACTTGGTTTGATTATACTTGAGTTCCATGGAAAAATATCACTAGCCCAGCTCCAGCAGCGGTCATTCCCCATGTAAAAAGCGTACCTAGACTGGCTTGTAACACCGGACTAGCATTAGGAATCATTTCACGGTAAAAATTACGTCTAATCGGCCAATAAAAGCGCTACTTTCTCACATTAATTTCACTAATCCGACCTCGCTCATCAAGGAACTTCGTAACCCCTGTGTTTACGTCGTTAAAAGCTTGATAAGCGTGGGAACCCAACAGATGGCACTGGTGACGTGTTCCCGGTTCAATACATTTAATTCTGGTTAAAGAAAATGCGGCATTACAATTCCATTTCACCAACTGTCAGCTAAATCAAGAGGTTTCCTTTTCGCCTAAGGACGGTTTACATCCAACCACTTTACGTATATGTTGTGCTATTTCATCTTATTCGCTGAGCAAGTCCCTTTATAGGGACATGCCCAGCTTCATGCCATCGTTATACTATCGTTTGGCGTGCTAAACCTCACGTGCCACTTTAGCTTAGGAGTGTCCGTAAGTTGTGTATTTTTGGGGGGTGGAGATGGGGGGAGTCAAATGGGGGAATTTCGCTGGCGGCAGAAGAATTGCCACGGTGGGCTAGGAGTAAAAGTGGAACATAACGGGGAGAATAG